>APFE030992648.1:48230-59140 GCA_000404065.3 Pinus taeda
TTTACAACTAATTGTGGTCCCATTTGCAACTAACTGGGTTAACCACTTACAATTATTAATATGGGCTTTATTGACTCTTGACTATGACGTGATCCCATGACATGAATAAGGGGGTTAGGGTGGGACCCTAACAAAGAGCCTTTTCATTGTAGCGTTTTTGCATCCAAATATTATGCACCATAAAAACAGTAATGGTAGCATTTTATCTAGAAGTGAGATTCAATTTCATTCAGTGATGTCAAATAAGCTAGCAACCACTTCTTGTTGAAGAACCTTTCTGATACTTTATAACTTATGCATGTTTACATTTTTTGCAAAGAATATCCTTTGGATAATACATTAGCTTTCAAGCACCAAGATAGCAGTTACTATGCACCCAACAAGTGATTGTATAAGTAACATGAGTAATTAATTGTTCTCGGATGTTGTATTAGGTTATTTTCTCATGCAAACAGGCATGATTATCTTATTGAGTATTGAAGAATTTTATGTTTTTCACTTGAACATATCGAACAATTTGATATTTCTTTCCTGAGAGTGTTGATATTAATAAAATAACTTCCATATGCATTGAGGATTCAAGCATCAAGATAGCAGTTACTTTAAACCCAATAAGCAATTGTATAAGTAACATGAGTAATTAATTGTTCTTGGATGTAGTTTTATGTTATTTTCTTATGCAAACAAGCACGATTATCTTATTGAGTATTGAAATTTTTTATATTTTTCGCTTGAACATATTGAACAATTTTATATTTCTTTCTTGAAGGTGCTTATATTAGTAAAAGAGTTCTCATATGCATTGAGGATTCAACATTGGATTATATTATTTAAGTGCAGAAAGTTTGGTGATAGAATTACAACTAATCAAGAAATTAAATCTAAATCAAGAGACACAATTATACTCTACTACTTTACAAAAAGTAATTCACAATTTAGAACAACATGCGCAAAAATGCATCATCAAATACACGGGTACACAGATGTTTCTAGGGGAAACCAATTGCTAAAAACCCTTAAGCCCATTTTGCATTAATCAAGTGAATTGAGTAACAATTACAATTATGATCTCTTGCTCTGAGGACAAACTGTAAGAGTAAAATTATTCTCACTTCACCTGCACTCATGTTTTCCACACTTGTGTTGCGTGGACTCGCACTGCCCGCACTCGCTCATATTCTATTGTGCAATTCTTGAGGATTAATCACCTGACCAATACTCTAAACTGTACGGCCAATCTAGTATAATTAATTGTACGCTTCCTTGGAATCTACACCACATTTGAGCAATTCGAATTCCTTACATGCATGAGCTATTTTTTGGTTGATTGATCAGTTAACTAGATGATCTCTACGTTAGACTGTTGTCCCACTACACAACTGACCTCCAACTAGCTCTAATAACTATTAGAACTGGTTTAACTGAGTACGACTAAAAATAAGTGGACTAGATTGCTATAATTTAGAAATCAACACATGCAAACTAGACTCTAAGCCTGCAAACTCAAATTTAGTGTTCTAACTGAGTGATAAGAGCCATGACACCTCAGTTAACTTCCTCCAAGTTGTCTTATGATGTGGAAATTCAAATTTTCTCAATTTGACTAAGGCTAAAGTCAAATTAAGCCTTTCTTGCTACACTTCTCAATACTCCCTCTTAGTAAGAAAGGGATTTTCCACCACCCCTTTCCAACACCTGTGAAATGTACTATAGCATTACCTATCACTGTTGTTGTTGCTATTGCAACAACTACAACTAAGAATCATCCAGAAAAAACACTGAATCAACGCTTTCTCTACAATTGTCTACTGGGAAAATTGTGTTATTGTTGACTCTGCTACTAAGCCTACTGCTATGTTATCAACACTGCTCTGCACTCCTTAGTATATGAATGAAATTGATCCTCTTGCTACTGAATATTGTGGGCCTTTATAGCAAGGTAATGATCCATGAGGAGAACACGTCAATGGACCTTACCCAATTTTTTTCAACTCTGGGACTAAGGATCTACATCACCATACCTCGCTCCTGGAGGTATAACCGCATGCATGGTGAAATATGATCTACTCATATTGTTGTTTCTACTAATTTTTTGATGTTTTTGCACTCTTGCTACAACTACTACAATAATGTGTCTAATCTCCCCATATCCTGAAGTACTAGCTTCCATAGGGATGATCCCTTTGGAACTAGACTCCCTCTGAGTCTTTATCTCCTTACGGGAAATATCTCTGTCCCTCAATCTACCAATATCAATGATCATAGGTACTTTTTGTGTCACTAAACATTGCCTCATTGATCTTTCAACTAGTAACCTTCTAGCTCCATTAAGAAGTCTGCACAGAGGGTCTTCTGGATCTTCCCTGAACTAGGGCTCCATAACTTGGCCTCCTAACAACTCATTAATTCTTCAATGATCACTATACAGGAGGAATTCAAGGACTGGTTCTAATGTGATTTCAGGGCTCTAATACCATGAATAAATTTTGGTGATAGAAATGCAACTACTCAAGAAATTAAATCTAAATCAAGAGACACAATTCTACTCTACTGTCCTTGGGAAAGTAATTCACAATTTAGAACAACATGCACAAACATTCATGATAAAATACACATGTACACAAATGTTCATAAGGGAAAGAAATTTATAAAAACCCCTTAAGCTCATTTTGCATTAATCAAGTGAATTGAGAAACAATTACAATTATGATCTCTTCATCTTAGGATAAATTGCAAGAGTAAACTTGTTCTCACTCTACCTGCACTCATTTTGCCCACATTTGCATTGCCTGCACTCATTCTGCCCGCATTTGCACTACCTGCACTCACGTTGTCCTTACTTTCTCTTCCTGCACTCGCACTACCAACACTTTCTCCTATAACCAAGCGCAATTCCTGAGGATTGATCACCTGACCAATACTCTAAACTATACACTCAATCTAGTATATAATTAATTGTACATTGCCTTGGAATCTACACCATAACTAAGGAATTTGAATTCCTTGCATGCATGAGCTATTTTTGGTTGATTGGTTAGTTAACTAGATGATCTTTGAGTTAGACTATTGTCCCACTTCACAACTGATCTCCAACTAGCTCTAATAACTATTAGAACTAGTTTAACTGAGTACAACTGAAAATAACTAGACTATATTGTTATAATTTAGCAATCAACACATGCAAACTGGACTCCAAGCCAACTAACTCAAATTTAGTGTTCTAACTGGAGTGAAAAGAGCCATGTCACCTTAGTTAACTGCCTCCAAGTTATCTGCTGATGTGGAAATTCAACTCAGTGTCATGGAGCAACTCAACTCGACGTCGTGAAGAAGACTTAGTACTGCGGAGCAACAAAATGCGACGTCACCTCAAGTTGCAGTGGTTGTAAAGGTGGAGAGGGGACAAAGGAATCAATCATCCGTCCCATGTGAACAGAAAGGGGAGGGGAGAGGTGGAGAAGTGAAGAAGAGAAACCGTGTGTTTTAGCATCATGAAGAAGATGTAGTACAAGTTGCGGTTCCTTCTCAGCCAAACAAAAAACATTATTTAATCTCACAATGCTCATGAGTCAAAGAAGTCTTTCAAAAAGTCTTCCACTACTAATAAAAGTGGTTTTCGATGTTCTCGTTAAAGCATATATAATTATAAAGTTTGGTGTGAATGGTTTCCCATTCAACTTGATCATATAAAATGAAAACGGGTTAATGTTAGTCCAAAACTAAAATTGAGTACCAATAGAAGCACGAACTCCGTGTCTAAGCGGTATGTAAGATAATTTGAGTGTAATATTCTCTCACTGTCTTATATATACATATCTTATTCTTAATTTTATTTAAAGCTTAAATATTTTTTTTCATTATTGTCTGTACTCAAATATCAGAGATTTGGAAAATGACAATTTGTGAAGTTAAAATGGGCAATGTGATTCCTGTGATTATTGTGTTATTATTATTCAACATAGTTGTTATAGTTGTTATAACTGATACAGGTGAAAATTTTCTTTTTTATTTATAACTAAATATTTAATATATTCATATTTTTATTTATATCTCTATGTTGTATGTTTTAAAAAAAATTAATATATTCATATTTTCATCTCTAATGATGAGGATTTAGTAGTGTCATGGTGTGGTTATTTATATTTCAACATAAATGTCTCCCCATCTACAATTGCAAAATTGTGAAGTAGTAAATTTCTGCAAAAATTGTCTCATAGACACGTTGTGCATTACAAATCAATTTGATATCATTTTATACCGCACAAGTCAACCTCAACAAGCTCTCCTCTTAATATTATACAAGCTATCCTATGAATTGGGCATTGATATAAGTATTATTAATAATTTACATAATAATTATTTGTATAGTTATTTGTCTTCAAAGTAGTTTGTTTCATAGAAAAGTGTAGCTCTCATTTGAAAGATGACATTTTGGACATTGGAAATTTCATGGGAAAACCATGGGTTGATTGCATATTTTTCTAGCCATCTTCTTCATTATACATTGGTGAAATTATGCATATTTTTTCAACTAGAAAATGTGTTTTAGTAGCTGGAAATTGTATGGTGTAGCAGGGTTTTAATTGTAGAAATTCCAACCATCTATTTCTTCAAATATTGGAAATTGTATGGGGAAACATGTTGTAAATTGTATTGAGCTTTTGCGCATTTAATTTGTTTATGATTGTTACTATAGTTGCACTATTTTCTTTTTCCATTAGGGTTAGCACCTTATTTGGTGCATGAAATCACCTGCTAGGTATTGATTATCATAATGATATTGTTGTAAAATGGACATTTCCAACTTATTTTTTACCAAATTTTCACTTTGGCAAATATAATTCGTTGAAAATTTAAAACGCTACAAAAATGGTGGTGCCATTTCTAGTTTATCCATCTATCCATCAACAAATTTTTATTGTTTTTACTTTAATTTGGCTATATTTAAAGTAAGTGGTAGGCACTAAAAAGTCACTTTGCATAATAGAAAGTGTGGTTATGTGTCTAGCCAATTGAGCTAGCATTGATCTCATTTCAATGCACAAATGCCACCATGAACAACTTCCTAATTGAATAGGCTTTTCATTATATCGTTTTTGCATCCAAATATGATGCACCATAAAAATAGTAATGGTAGCATTTTATCTAGAAGTGAGATTCAATTTCAGTTAGTAACGTCAAATGAGCTAGCAACCACTTCTTGTTGAAGAACCTTTCTGATACTTTCTAACTTATGCATGTTTACATTTCTTGCAGAGAATATCCTTTGGATAATACATTAGCTTTCAAGCACCAAGATAGCAGTTACTATGCACCCAACAAGTGATTGTATAATTAACATGAGTAATTAATTGTTCTCGGATGTAGTATTAGGTTATTTTCTCATGCAAACAAGCATGATTATCTTATTGAGTACTGAAGAATTTTATGTTTTTCACTGGAACATATTGAACAATTTGATATTTCTTTCTTGAGAGTGTTGATATTAGTAAAATAACTTCCATATTCATTGATGATTCAAGAATCAAGATAGCAATTACTTTAAACCCAATAAGCGATTGTATAAGTAACATGAGTAATTAATTGTTCTTGGATGTAGTATTATGTTATTTTCTTATTAAAACAAGCATGATTATCTTATTGAGTATTGAAGCATTTTATATTTTTCTCTTGAACATATTGAACAATTTTATATTTCTTTCATGAAGGTGTTGATATTAGTAAAAGAGTTCTCATATGCATTGAGGATTCAACATTGGATTACATTATTTAAGTGCATAAATTTTGGTGATAGAATTACAACTACTCAAGAAATTAAATCTAAATCAAGAGACACAATTATACTCTACTGCTCTACAAAAATTAATTCACAATTTAGAACAACATGCGCAAAAATGCATCATCAAATATACTGGTACACAGATGTTTCTAGGTGAAACCAATTGCTAAAAACCCCTTAAGTCCATTTTGCATTAATCGAGTGAATTGAGTAACAATTACAATTATGATCTCTTGCTCTGAGGACAAACTGCAAGAGTAAACTTATTCTCACTTGGCCTGCACTCACGTTTCCCACACTTGTGTTTCCTGCACTTGCACTACCCGCACTCGCTCCTATTTCCTTGCGCAATTCTTGAGGATTAATCACCTGACCAATACTGTAAATTGTACGCTCAATCTAGTATATAATTAATTGTACACTTCCTTGGAATCTACACCACAGCTAAGCAATTTGAATTCCTTACATGCATGAGCTATTTTTTGGTTGATTGATTAGTTAACTAGATGATCTTTGAGTTAGACTGTTGTCCCACTACACAATTGATCTCCAACTGGCTCTAATAACCATTAGAACTATTTTAACTGAGTACAAATGAAAATAAGTGGACTAAATTGCTATAATTTAGAAATCAACACATGCAAACTGGACTCCAAGCCCACAAACTCAAATTTAGTGTTCTAACTAAGTGACAAGAGCCATGCCACCTCAGTTAACTTCCTCCAAGTTGTTTTATGATGTGGAAATTCAAATTTTCTCAATTTGACTAAGGCTAAAGTCAAATTGAGCCTTTCTTGCTACACATCTCAACACTCCCTCGTAGTAAGAAAGGGATTTTCCACCACCCCTTTCCATCACCTGTGGAATGTATTGTAGCATTACCTCTCACTGTTGTTTCTGCTATTGCAACAACTACAACTAAGAATCATCCAGAAAAAACACTGAATCAACTGTGTCTCTACAATTGTCTATTGGGAAAATTGTGTTATTGTTGACTCTGCTACTGAGCCTACTGCTATGTTGTCAACACTGCTTTTCACTCCTCAGTATATGAATCAAACTGATCCTCCTACTACTGAATATTGTGGGCCTTTATAGCAAGGTAATGATCCATGAGTAGAACACCTCAATGGACCCTACCCAAAATTTTTCAACTCTGGGACTAAGGATCTACATCACCATACCTCACTCCTGGAGGTATATCAGCATGCATGGTGAAATATGATATACTCATATTGCTGTTGCTACTGATTTTTTGATGCTTTTGCATTGTTGCTACAATTACTGCAATAATGTGTCTGATATCCCCATATCCTGAAGTACTAGCTTCCATAGGAATGATCCCTCTGAAACGAGACTCCCTCTAAGTCTCTATCTCCTTATGGGAAATATTTCTGCTCCTCAATATACTAATATCAATGATCATAAGTACTTTTTGTGTCATTAAAATTGGCTCATTGATCTTCTAACTAGCAACCTTCTAGCTCCATTAAGAAGTCTGCACATAGGGTCTTCTGGATCTACCCTAAACTAGGGATCCATAACTTTGCCTCCTAACAACAAATTAATTCTTCAATGATCACTATACATGAGGAATTCAAGGACTGGTTCTAATGTGATTTCAGGGCTCTAATACCATGTAGAAAATTTAGTGATAGAAATGCAACTACTCAAGAAATTAAATCTAAATCAAGAGACACAATTCTACTCTACTACTCTTGGGAAAGTAATTCACAATTTAGAACAACATGCACAAACATGCATCATCAAATACACAAGTACACAAATGTTTCTAAGGGAAAGAGATTTCTAAAAACCCCTTAAGCTCATTTTTCATTAATCAAGTGAATTGAGAAACAATTACAATTATGATCTCTCACTCTTAGGATAAACTACAAGAGTAAACTTGTTCTTACTCTGCCTGCACGCGTTCTGCCTGCATTTGCATTCCCTGCACTCATTCCACCTACATTCGCACTTCCTGCACTCACATTGTTTGCACTTTCTCTACTTGCACTCGCACTTCCCACAATTGCTCCTATAACCAAGCGCAATTCTTGAGGATTGATCACCTGACCAATGCTCTAAACTGTACACTCAATCTAGTATATAATTAATTGTACATTGCCTTGGAATCTTCACCATAGTTGAGCAATTTGAATTCCTTGCATGCATGACCTATTTTTTGGTTGATTGGTCAGTTAACTAGATGATCTCTGAGTTAGAATATTGTCCCACTTCACAACTGATCTAACTGGCTCTAATAACTGTTAGAACTAGTTTAACTAAGTACAACTGAAATAACTGGACTAGATTGCTATAATTTAGCAATCAACACATGCAAACTAGACTCCAAGCCCACTAACTCAAATTTAGTGTTCTAACTAGAGTGAAAAGAGCCATGTCACCTTAGTTAACTACCTCCAAGTTGTTTGCTGATGTGGAAATACGAATTTTCTCAATTTGACTATGCCTAAAGTCAAATTGTGTCTTTCTTGCTACACTTCTCAATATTAAGAACATCATAGTATTTTCTAATTAATATTTATTTGGTCTCTAGACAAGTAAAACATTTAGTTTGTGACTCTAACATATCATTTTTGGAAGAATATTATAAAAAGCCATTTTTTGTACAAGAGAAACTACAAATAATAGTAACAATGAACTGAAGACTCTAGAAACAAGTTAACATGGAGTTAACTTTAAAGATAATGGAATATAAACTATCAATGAAATATTTATGTATTTTTTATTTTTTATTTTAATTTTGTAGATTTAAACTAAGCATAGGTACCAACTACAATGTAGCATCGCTTGAGCACATATTTAGTAAAATATTTAATTTACTAACATCAAGCAAACATAAAATAACAAGCAAACATAAAAGAACAAAGATAATAAATAACTAATGCATCAAAGACTATTACATTCTTTTTCCTAATGTAATTATCTCATTGTGACAAGATTCGGTATATGCAATTTTGGTTCTTTTTTTTTTACTTTTTTTTAGCTCTATTTAAACTAAGCAGTAAGTACTAGCTACTATATAGCACTTGTTTACATTCCAATTAGTTTACTTTCCAAAGATTCCTATTAAAATCTAAATAATATAGAGTTATTTCAAATTTTGAGTCTATTAAATATTGACAAAAATTAGATATAATTTTAGAAATGAAATTTATCTCCGTATTTCATAAATTGTAAATTAAAAAAATATGTTAATTTTTTATTTATTTATGCTTTTATCATATATTTTTCTTGTAAGCTTAGTAGGGCCTTTCATTCATTCATTTTGAAAGTAGGTTACAACCAGAAAAGACATTTCGTGGCCTCAACCTGCCCATTGGGAAACCATGTATGTTGGCCATCAGAACGCATTATAAGCCATCCAAAATCTAAGATTCTTATGTCTGTCAAATTAGTGTTATAGGCCTGAATGTCTAAAAACTAGTTCACTCTTAACATGCTAACATAAGTACTGCTACTCGACATATACATACTCAAAATGTAACGAAAGGAAATAACTAAAACTATTCATCAGAGGACTCCACGGGAATTGGGTGCTTTGCACTGGAACTTGGTAATTCATATTGAATAAGGCACAAAATGTGCTTCTCAAAATGACCTAGACAGACATTCTATTATTGAATTTGGAATTGAACAAGTTGGAATTCTTTCTAAATTTCCTGGAATACAGGATCAATTTTGATAGACCCCGTTGCATTCATGATAGCTCTCGCTACTATGCTCTTCATCATCCAATATAGGTAAATTGTCTACTTGTACTGGGTGAGACGACCACAGGTATGGCCAGGATCAGGTACCAGCAAGTGACAATATTCCACCTCAATTTCCTGCTCAGCTCGTTGGTTAAGGCCTGCCTCCCAAACTATTATCATATGTCTTACCTGCTCAAGAGTACATGTTGTATATGTATGGGCCACATTAGTGATGTGTTGGGCATCTAATTTCGTCCACTTCTCATTGGCGACCTCAAGGAGGATACTCCTCGACCTCTGGAGGACTCTCTCTTCTGATTGTGTCTACAACCCACATTTCCAGACTGGTTGGTGCCCATGGATGGTCTTTCCATCTCCGTCAACCTTTTTTGAGATATACTATAATCGACTACTGAGACCACCGAATGAGCGAATACCCTCGGCTTGTCGACTAGGCGGTCCCTCCAATTATAAACCCCATGAAGAATTACAAATAATATGAGCAAGAAACAAGAAACATTAAACCAAAGAAAAGTGAAAGCAGAACAAGATGTGTTGATCATCCTCCAGTAGTTCTTTCTTCTCATTACCCACAGTCTTTGCTCAGTCATCTCACAGAGTAAATTAAATCCAGAGAGGTTATGTCTTTGCATATGACATAACCACCCACCAATGCCTCAACCCCCTTCCCATGTATAAAAACAACTATACATTTTAAAACCAACACCGACGACAAGTAGAGAGTAATCACAAACCAATTCAACCAAACATGGAAACAACCATTCCACTCGAGCGGTATATTCTTTCCACACATAGAAGCCCAAATTAAACCATACATTCCCATACATAGCAATAAGATACCATAGGAAATGGATATCAACTTGGAAACAAAAAATTTCAAAATAGAATTGAGCCACACAGATACACCCTTTAGATGAACAAACATTGCCAAGACCCACATTCTCCCATTCGCATGTAGGGGCGAAAATCTGACAGGAATTTAGAGAACCAGTATGTCGCGAGCAAGGATGGGTGGAAAGATATGATACATACCCTATTACCCTCACCATCGAGCCTACCTGAGTGATCTCCCACAACTGTTGCCTCCCCGCCAATATTTCTACCGAACAAGAACCACAGTTCTTCCTCACATCTCTTGGAACCTCTCTGTACCACAACACAAATGCATGTAATGCGATACCCACTACCACCACTTGAGATGTTATAATGCATCAACATTTAACGCATGTCGCACTACCTCCCACACCTCCCATCACCTCCACTCGATCACACCTGTCGCAATTTCCCCTCCTCCATGCCTTCCATCTAATCACCATTACGTGATTCCTGAGTAGGACAATGACCTGGCCTGCACCCCAATCAGGGGATGTTTTTATCATATATTAAGAATA
>APFE030992648.1:69474-129171 GCA_000404065.3 Pinus taeda
CCTTTTTTGTTTCCTTAATACAAATAAGTCCATTCTTCTCAATGATTTGTTGTTAATGAATTATTTCATGTACTCCTTGGTCTATGTGATGAATATGCTTTGTTTTATGAAATATTCAGGTGTTATGTGATCGTTTGACTGTTAGTGTATGTAGGTCTTAAAGTGAAGGAGGAGCGCATCTGGATCAGCAAGGCTAGACTGCTACAACAAGCGTTGGATTTGAGGTATGATCGAAGAACACTTGGTTTCTCATAGAATAATGTATGTTTAGGGAAGGATTGCTCTTGTTTGTTTTGTTTGTCACTAGAGTCTTAGACTCCTAGTGAGGTTAGGTTTGTCTGCAAAAATAACTCTTTCCGCATGACAACCACTACCGGTTGTGAGTTTTTTTCTTTCCGAGTTGACGGGCCACATGTGTTGACTGTGTATCTAATCTGTTATTTGAATTGGACGAGGCTTATTTGAACTCCACGAGGGTGTGTGAACTGAACTAGGGTGGCCAGTTAGCTAGCCACCAATTCCATTTAATTGTGACCATTTCCATAGTTCATGTAAATTGTAAATAATACTCATGAAATCAAGGAATAGGTTTAGCCACTTACCTGCTAATCACCACCGTGTTCTACATGCTTTGGACCTTGCCGCTTTATTTCCTCATTGCTATTGCTACTAGTGCTCTGCATGCTCGGCCTTTGGCTTATGCTGGTGATTTCTCGATCAAGCTCTGCTCCTTGCATGCTTCATACATCCTACTATGCTGACCCTATCTCTGGAGTTTGTTTTTTAAAGGGATTAGTTGCTACAGGAATCCTGTAGGATTTCCTGTAGCTGCTTCTCCTTCTGAAATTCAGGCTGATGCTTGAGTGGGGGCTAAAGGGACTAATGAGGAAGGTCTTGAATGAAAAAAAAATAGCAGCTAGAAGGTATCAGGTAGGAATAAGCAAGGAATGTTGCTACTTTATTTGTCAATATTGTTTTGTATTTACAGAATGAAAGAAACATAATCTATGTATTTCTCTGTGCAGGGAAAGAAAAAACGAGCGGAAATATGGGTGTGCAGGGATGGAATGGAGAGTTAGGAGGATGGATGGTGGTAGGGAGGTTCACAGGCCTTGTAGACAAATTTCCAGTCCTCGAGTTCCTCTTTGAACTTGATTTTGGCGTCTATGTGATTTCTATAGGAGCCTCCTGTAGAATACACAGAGTTTCCTGTAGGATGCAAAATTTTCAGCACAAATGAGACCAAGGCTTGGGATAGGATAACGATAATTGAGGGATGGACTATGAAGGGTGTATGCAGCCTGGCCATGTCTTTTCCTCTTGTGTGACCCTCCTGTAACATGTAATTTATTCGAAAGAAATTAGGTTTTTTCTTTTTCCTTTTTCTTTTTTTCTCTTTTCCTCGTTTTTCTCTTTTTTTTTTTAGATAGCTGGGGCACCTCTAGGAGGTTTTCACCCTCACTACCTACCCTAGGCACCTCCAAGATGTTTTCACCCAGGGATATTTTATTCCTTTTCTATTTTTCCTATTTTTTCTCTGTTTTTTTTTTTTTGCTCAAGGTGTGGGTGGAGTGGAGACAGGGACCTACTCCACTACCAACACTGTTTTTCCCAGATTCTCAATGAGATCTTGCTTGGAAAGGGGCTTCTTATAGATCTCCAATCTATGCCCATTGATGAGTATGGGGATGGCTTCTTCATCTATGCTTTGGATAAGGACTGAACCATTGTCATTGCATTTTTCTATTCTATATGTTCCCAACCATCTTCTCCTTAATTTTCCCTTGAAATATTTATATCTTGAATCATATAGTAGCACCCAATCTCCTGACTGGAATTGTTTTTCTTTGAGGTGTCTCTCATGCCATATTTTTCTTTGAAGTTGGACTACCTCTGAGTGGAGTAGGGCTTGCATTCTTTGTTCATCCAATCCATTTAGCTGAAGCAATCTTTCCTTTTGTGCATGACTGAGATCTAGGTCTAGCTGAGCGACCATACTTAATGTGTTATATTCAAATTCTATTGATAGTAAAGCCTTATTCCCATAGACCAGTTCATAGGGTGTAAACCCTGTGGTGGTTTTCCTAGAGGTGTTATAAGCTCAGGTGGCCTCAACCAATTGATCTGCCCAATCTTTTCTGCTGCTGCTCACTACCTTAGACAAAATCCCTTCCAAATCTCTGTTAGTGACTTCCACCTACCCATTTGCTTATGGATGATAGGGGTGGAAGTTCTGTGCTTAATCTTGTGGTGTGTGAGTAGGTCTTCAAACAAATTGGAGGTGAACTGACTCCCTTGATCAATGAATAACTCTCTTGGATAACCACACTTGTAGAAGATATTTTGCCTCGAAAACTCAACTATTTTTTTCTTCTGTTGCTGCCTTCATTGCCTTTGTTTCTGCCCATTTTGTCAGGTAATTAGTACACACAATGATGTAAGATTTATGTTTTGAAGGAGGGTTGATAGTACCCACAAAGTCCATGCCCCACTTCTCAAATGGCTCGAAAGTCACTTGGGGTTGTAGGGGCATCTCATCCCTTGGAGTAGGCTTTCCCATCCTTTGACATTGGTCATATTGGCTGATATATCTCCTCACATATTGATGAAGAGTGGGCCAATAGTAACCTACTTGTAGAATTTTGAATGCAGTCCTCTTTGCTGCAAAGTGGTCCCCACAGGGCCCATCATGACAGGTTAGGAGGATGTCAAAAACTTCCTCCTCCCTTAACATCGCCTCAAAATCTGATCTAGGCCAACTTTAAAGAGATTGCCCCCAATCCAAGTGAATGGGACACTTTTCCTCACGATCTTGCTCTTCTCTTTTGAGGATAGGTGTGGTAGAAACTGTGATGAAACCAGATAATTTGCTATATTAGCAAACCATGGAGAGAGTACTGAAATAGAAAATAGATGTTCATCTGGCATTTGATCATCCACCATTCCTTCTTCACCTATAGGCAGATCTAGTTTAGACAGAAAATCAGCAACAACATTTTCCTTAGCTGGCTTATCAACAATTTTCAAATCAAATTGCTGCAATAAAAGTAAACATCTAATGATATGAGAATTTACATATGGTTTATTCATCAAATACCTAATTGCAGCATGATCAGTATGTATGAATGTTTGATAGCCAGTGATGTAGTGTTTGAACTTGTTTAGAGAATGGACTATAGCTAGGAGCTCCTTTTCGGTCACAATTTCGTTTAATTATACCTTGGACAGGTTTTTACTGACAAAGTATATGGCATAAGGCAACTTCTCTTCAAATTGCCCTAAGGTTGCTCCTATCTCTTTGTTCAAGGCATCTATGTGAATGTGGAAAGGTAGGGCCCAGTTTGGACCTCTCAAGATTGGGGCAGTTACCAGCTTAGCTTCCAAGGCATCGAGAGCCTCTTGACAACTATCAATCCATATGAAATCTGCATCTTTTCCCAAAATACCAAACAATGGAGAGGCTAGCTTATTAAAATCCTTAATGAATCTTCTATAATACCCTGCTAAGCCTAGAAAACTCTAAACATCTCTTACTTTTTGAGGAGGTGGGACCCTTTGGATGATAGCAATCTTGTTGGGATCCACCTGTAATCCTTGCTGAGAGATTGTATGACCTAGCACATTCCCTTCAGTCATCAGGAATTCAGATTTTTCAGGACCGAAGAACAAGTTCATTTCAATACACTTGGCTAAAATTTTCCCCAGGTTAGTCAAAGATTCCTAGAAGTTAGAACCATAAGAGGTAAAGTCATCCATATAGATTTCCACTGAATCATGAACCAGTTTAGAAAATATGGTCGGTACTGCTCTCTAGAAAGTGGCAAGAGCATTTCACAACCCAAAAGGAAGGACTCGGTAGGCAAAGGTACCCCATGGACAAGTGAAAGTGGTCTTATCTTGGTCTTCCGGGCTGATTTGGATTTGGTTGTACCCGCTAAACCCATCTAGGAAGGAGAAGAAATTCTTCCCTTCCAGGCCATCTAACACTTAATCTATGAAAGGAAATGGGAAATGGTCCTTCTTGGTGGCCTTGTTTAGTTCACGATAATCTACACAAATTCTCCACTTCCCATTTTTCTTTGGCACTATCACCAAAGGAGAAACCCATTCGCTTTCAGAGATGGGGTAGATGAATCCTGCATCCAACAACTTTTGTAGTTCTTCTTTGACAATGTCCTTAAGGGCTGGATTCATCCTCCTTTGGGGCTTCCTGACTAGTTTACTATCTTCTTTAATATAAATGTGATGAGTAGAGTACAGACTAAAGGGTGGACTCCCTTCATCTCCTTATAGGTCCAAGCAAAAGCATCCAAGTGATTGTTCAATAAGCTACACAGTTCTTTCTCCTGAGAGGTTGATAGGGATCAGTTGATCTTCAAGGTTTTTTCTGGGCCAAATTCCACATTCTTAACTCTGAGAAAGGTTGAATCAGCCACACAGAGATCAACTAAAGGATTGGCTTGGGTTTCCTCCACCAACACTTCTAAGGGCAACATACTGGGGGGTGGATTTTGAATCAAGTTCTCAATAAGATCATCCTCTGTTTGTGGACCCCCCATGGTAGCCTCTATTGTACATAATGGTGCGGAATAGACTTCATCATCATCTTCCTCCTCCAAACAAAGATGTAAATCATGTTCTACCAGAGGTTGGGCAGGAGGATAGAGGACTACCTGTTTGAACATATGCCCATTCTTAATTGTCATGTTCCCAGCTCGACAACTGATGTAGGCATCTACAATAGCCAACCGAGGTCTTCCCAAGATGAGAGGATACTTAGCGAGCTTTTCTTTTGGTTGGAGAACTAGGAAATCGGCAGGGTACTCCCAAGAATCAATAGAGACCATGACATCTTCCACAATCCCCTCAAGGGTCACGGTGGAGTGGTCTGCTACTGCAGTATTGTTGTGGTCTTTCTTAGGGAACCCTGAAGGTTGAGTTTGAGCATAGTGTCCCTGGTCATCACATTAATGGTAGCCCCTAGATCAATCAAGGTATGGGGGATTATGGTGCCATTGATGTCGACATCAACTACAAGACTCCCAGGGTCTAGATATTTTGGATAGATTACCTGCCCCAACATTAAGTCGAACAATTTTCCTATGACATTAATAGTCGTGGCATCTCTCTTGCACCTACCTGGGTGCCTGAAGCACTTCTCCTTGATCATCCTGTTGTATATAGGCACATCCTTTATGGCTTCGAGAAGTGGTATTTTTACACATAACTATTTCAATTCTCCCAGAAGTTCAGTTTCTTCTAGGGTCGGTTGTGTGGTTCTAGTTAGTCTCTCAGGAAAGGGTGGAATGACTTTTGGTTCACTTTCCTATTTTTCTTCCTCATCCTCCTTAGGAGGAGGTTGCCTATTTGGGAGAACCTTCCTAGATTGTAGTTTAATCTCCTGAATCTCCATAGCATAGGTTGGGCATGATGTTTTTCCACTATATACCTACTGCGCCTGTCTTTTGTTGGGGTTCGGGTTCGGTTGAGTAGGTATTTGGGGTTTTCTTGGAGGAGCAGGAGGTAATGGTTGTGGTTGAGCAGGTGGTGGAGGCAAAAGAGTGGGAGGAGAGTCATACTGGGGCCTCCACCCCTGATGAGGTGCATTCCACCGAGGCTGTGGTTGAGCATAAGGATGAAATAAATGAGCAACTGGAGGAGCCTGGTATTGAGGAGGGTATGACCAAGGAGGGGGTGTGGACTAGGAAGGATGAGCAGGGGGTCCCCAAGAAGGCATGGAAGTGGCTTGATTGGTGTTGTAATAGCTCTGGGATATCCCTTGCATTCCCTGCTGGTAAGGTTTGGGTCCATATGGCTTCCTTTGGTTCATGAAATAGAGTGGTTCAGTGGATCCTTTAGCCCCCTGATATGCAACTTTGATTCTGAGCAAGGAAGGGCACTGATTCGTAGGCTGGTCTTCTTCACAAACTAAACACACTTCTATAGAGTGCAATGGACATTCGTTTCTAGGATGCTTTCTAGTGCACCCGGGACAAAAAATGGCCAAAGCCCTCTTGGTTCCTCTTGTTTCCTTTTGATATGTAAGGTATCCATTTGCATGGCAAGAGTCTGCCTCACCTCACTCTTGAAATCTTCCAGTGAATTCTCGAGTTCGTTCCTAAGGGATGAATTGGATGAGGATGTACTGGCTAAAGGTTGACTTCCCCTACCTCTCCTTCTAGCTGACCTGGAATGGTTTCTAAACACAGTATTTATGTCATCATAAGGTAGCTAGTAGATGTCTCCCCTAGCCAACAAATGGAGGGTATCTAGAAGGTCTTCAGGGACCCCTCTAAGCAGTGCCAAATTCAGAGATTCAGGGTCAAGTGTGCACCTAGCCCTTTTATAATTGAGTTGAAACCTCTCTTCATAGTCTTCTAAAGATTCATCACTACCCATGGTCATTTGGAAGATCTCTTCCTTAGTATCCTTTGACCTGCGGTAGTCCCATATTTGTCATTAAAGGCTTGCTGCATCTGAGCCCAAGTTGTGATATTGTTTCCAAGTAACCCCATGAAAAAGTGCAAGGCTGCATCCTTGAGGGTAGAAGGGAACAGTTTCAACTTCTGCTCATCTTCTGCATTAATCATAGGTTCAACAAAGAACATCAAATTCAAAGAAGAAAGTATCAGGATCTTTGGTAGTCAGTCCATGGAAGTGAGGTAAGGCTTAAGGACTTATGTTTTTCATTTTTGTGTCCCCATTGGTCTCTCAGATAGGAAAGGCACCTTATATTCTTTCCCCATTTCCTCTAACATTTCTGTTTTCAGCCATGGTCTCAGGAGGAATGGTTTCTTGCTCTTGTTTTGTTATAGGATCTTCCTATATCTCTAGAGGTTCACCTATAGGTTCTTTTGGATCACTGCCACCAAAGAAGAGAGAAGGGTGACTTAGTGATGTGGTGGGTGTGTTGGGTAGGAATTTTCCTGAATTGTCTTTGTTCTTATGAGTCATGAGATAAAATCTCTTTTTTGGGGTGATTTTTTGTTTCCTTTTCTACTTGTACCTGCAAAAACTAAAATGGATTGAACAACAATTGAAACTAATTGAGATGAATCTACTTTGCTGAAATGAAAATTGCAGAATTGAAATGAAAGCAGGAAATGTCTAATCTATGCTTGTTGAAATGAAATTGAAGAATTGAAATCAAAGCAAGAAATGTCTAATCTATGCTTGCTGAAATGAAATTGTATAATTGAAATGAAAGCAGGAAATGTCTAATCTACGCCTGTTGAAATGAAATTGTAGAGTTGAAATGAAAGCAGGAAATGTCTAATCTACTCTTGCTGAAATGAAATTGCAGAATTGAAATGAAAGCAGGAAATGTCTAATCTACTTTTGCAGAATTCAGATTGCAGAATTGAAATGAAACATCTACTCTACTCTTGCTGAAATAAACTACCTATCAGAACGTTGCAGTAGTAAATAGAAGAAAAGTAGTAATCACAAATACTTTGACGCTTCCTCGGAAATGGCACCAAAAAGAGTGGTGAGCTCCAGTATTGTAGCAATAATGCCGCAACTCTTGGGGCTTCCTTCTTTAGTTTTATCAACCTCGTAGTTCGTAACAAACTTGGAAGCAACGGTGCTGTATGCACAAGTACTAGATCTCACTGCAGGTTGTCACTTGATCAACCGGCACAAGTTCGCTAGGAGCTTAAACCAACTTTTAAGAGTTTTTAGAAGAAACTTTTACTATGATGGAAGAGAGCTAACTCTATAGAGGCTATTCTATTTTCAGAAAGAGAAGGAAAACTGAAATGAAACGCAAACCCTAGAAAACCCTAGTTGTGCAAGAAAAGATATGGAAACTATTGAAATGGGTGCGACTAACTTTTGAAAAGGTAAATTGCATTTATTCAAGCTACTTCTGAAGAGAGATGGGAAGAAATCATATTTCAGTACTTTTGAGTATTTTTATGTGGAATTATTATGCTTATGGTTTGACTGATTGTGACTTTGCAGAGGTTTGGTGGCAAAGGAGGATGGAGTTGGCTTTTGTTGGAGATGAGGAAGGTGTGGAGAGGTCCTAAGAAGTCCCTCGTACCCTTATGGAGACTTCCATTGTGATCAGAGTTTGAAAAATAGCTCGCATGAACTCCTACATGAGGCTGCAGGGGATCTACAGGAGGTTTTATAGGAGGATCTAAAGGAGGAGGCTGAAAGTGGTTTTTGGAGATTTGAACGTGGAAAAATGGTGGGAAAAGGGAAATGAAGTTTGGATGAAGGTGTTGGAGGGTCTACGACTCTCTCAATGAATATCATGAACAAAAGAGAGGGTTAGATTTGTTTAAAGGGGAAGAAAGCAACTTTGTACAAAAATGCAGAAACTAGGGCAAATTGGCGAAATGAGGTGAATTAGTGGGGAAATATTGAGATATGAACTAGTACAGGTTGTGCTATGGAGGAATGATATGCTGGAGTGTTCTACAAGTGAGCTGCACACTTACTTCCCAAAACTGACCTAAGCAAGAACCAAAAAAACAGAGTTTGTCTATTTTGACCTAAAATCTGACCTAAAACCAGAGACTTGCTGAACAGAACTAAAATTATGCGAGAGAGCCATGGTAAATGAAAAATAAAGGATCTAAGCATGTGAATTCAAACTAATATCTATTTTTTCAACTCAAAACATCACACGAGCAATTGCATAAAGGGAAAAAACTGTGTTTTTGGTGGTAGCAGTAATGCCTTGACCTAAAATCATGGTCCCAAGGAGGGAGAAAAGAGGTCAAGACCTGATGGTAGCCTTTTTATATCTTTCTCTATTACTACAAAAAACTACTTAAAAAACTTGAAGCAGGAACAACTATTTTGACCATCAAAAGCAACCTATTTTACCAAAGCAAGATTTAAGCTAAACAATAGAAATTATCCTATGAATGCAAGCACAAACATATAATTATACAAAGGAGGTGTTGGGAAAATTGGGTTGGGCCTTAACCCAAGTTCTTCAGCCCTCTAGAAAATATTAGTGTTGATTCAAAACTGGATTCATCTTCATTGATCAAAAAAATAGTTGTTTCATCACAAAACTGTCTTCAAAAAGAGCTCGAAAATGAACTGAGTAAAAGGCCGCACAGAAGTGAAAAAATACACTATCAAATGGATAACCTACTAAGTATTGAATATTTCTTATTTATACAAGTGGGGACTCCCAACATTCCTCCTAAACTTAAGGAACTCGTCTTCCTAAAACTGGAGATAACAGCAGCCCTACTTGACTTGCTCGGCTGCCCCTTGGAGTCATCAATGTGGGCCTTTGTACTCTGAGCTACTGATGGAGAACTTGAGGAAGGGGTCATTAATGAAGGAGACACATCTCCTATAAGTCCTCAGCCCTGTTTCCTCAAGTTTGGCTGCCACTTTTCTCATAAATGCCTAGTCCTTGTCCAAAATTTTCCAAGAATATGCAATAAACACTCATTAGACTATGTGGTAAAGTGACTATCCCCATTCACTCTATTAACATAAATATATTCAAAAAAATGCACAAAAATATTGAGAATGGTGGATTAAATGAAAATAATAGGCAGAATGAGACCATATAGTTAGCCATTTCTAGGGCTCAACAGACAGCGAGGATGACAACCCCACCCACCTTCTCGGAATCCTCCTTTAGCTCCTCAACTTTCAAAATGGGTTCGCACTACTTGGAATGCAGTAGGTGCTCTTGTTGGTGATCCTACATATCAACATCGTACACGTTTTTAGTTTGATATAACCTCTACTTTACTGGCTCAATCTCCATCGAATTATGATCCTGACACCTTTGCAGAAGCTTCAAGCCATCCAGATTGGGACGTGGCTATGAATTAAGAATATTGTTCATTATTGTAAAATGATACATGGGATCTTATTCCTCTTCCAAAGGGACGAAAACTTGTTAGATGAAAATGGGTTTACAAAACCAAGTTTGGACCTATTGTAGTGGCTTGGTCCAGCTGCAGGGTGAAAAACTTCCCCTTGAAAATTGCACATTTCTGGAGGGAAACCAGCCTTCCCTCCAGAAATTACGGAATCCTCTATGATAGCCTACTAGGCTCTAGGCTTACACAATCCTGCGAGCCAACCTTCCCAGCAGGATTTGTGCAAAGTTTTCCAAAAGCAGGGTGTTCAACCTAGGATTTGTGCAAATCTAAGAAGCAGTCAGCTACTCTACCCAGAAACTACACAAATCTCCTAGGCAGCCAGCCTAGCTCCCTGCCAGAAATGCGCATTTTTCTCCAATAGTAAAGCAGTATCTTGTATGTACAACTAAGTTGAATGACTCCCTTCGAGATTGAGAAAAACATACTTGCATGCATGGGTTGATTCTCCCAAGCCAGCATGAAAAGGAGCCATTCTGAAACCTCCCACCAAGTTTCGCTTCCTCTAGATTCGTGGAATATGCATCATAACCTTGGTGCTATAAAAAATCATAAACTGGATGTTGTAGAGCTCATTCCTCACATCATCCTTGTAGCTTTGACATCTCACATCACATTTAGGAGCAGTTAGCACACTCAACTCAACTATTTTGGGGTAATCTTGCTTCCCATGCCTTATTTTCCATTTCTATCACTTTTTCTTTTTTCACTTGTAGGTCTGTTGTTTGTTTGATTTATTTGAATGCTTGTTTTCATTTACATATATGCTAGCTTGTCCTAGCTTTGTTTTAATTTTTGTTTCTATCTCACTGATGTCGCATGCATGAAACTGTTTTGCACGGACGTTCGCCCAACCGACGAACTACCTCACCCACATGGTTGTTGATCTGTTTGCTAAATCTTTCATTCATGTTTTGTGTGCACTGTCAATCACTTCTTCCATCACTTAGTGTCACCATGCATTCACTGACTTACCTTCTTTTAGTCATCTGTCGGTGAGTCAGGCTAACCTTTGCACGGGCTCTACCTTCACCAAGGCTGCATTGCACAATATGGGAAAGGAAGGCTCACCTTCCTCTCCATATTTGTGCATTCATGCTCATCACTGGCCTGCAAGACTATTTTGCGCATTTATGGAGGACAATGGCTGCCTGGCCCAAGAAATTGTGTATATCTGTCCCTAGGCCAATAGTCCTTCCCAGATGGAATTACACATTATGAAATCCCAACAGTCAACAGCCTGACTGAAAGGTGGATTGCGCAGTTCCAGTAGACAGCCAGTCTCCCAGTAGCCCAAACTGTGCCTTGAGCAGTCTTGGAAGTTGGTCTCCTGACCTCCCAACCGAAATTTTGCAACCTTCATGATCATTCAATCAGGTATGTTGCAAGTCAGTTCTCATGTTCTTTTTGGTTTTCGACCAACAGATTGCTTGCTATGAGTGTTTCCATATCTCCAAGTATCGCAGGTGTTCATCTACCTCTCAACATTACAGGTACAATGGTTTCTAGGAGAGCAAAGACGAGGACACCATTCAGAGCACACTTTGGGATGTAGTCGATCAAGTGTCTATGAGCTTGCCTACTCATGAAGACATCAATTTGTTCATAGACAAGGACATCAAGTGGTAGCATCACAACAAGAAACATCATGAATAATAGGTGAAGACAACATACCAAATGCAAAAAACGCAAGAGGAGGGTTGTTGACAAAACAAAGGAAGAACAAGGTTACAAGCTCAAGTAGGTCCATTGATGATGAAAACAACTTTGGAGACTGTGGCTATGGAGTGACAGCGCAACATGAAGATCATGTGAAGGCAGAAGATGTAACAAAGAAGGAGTTGCATGTGTTGAAGCAGAAAATTAGGAAGAACATGAAGTTGTGTAGATAAACAAATGAGTTACAGCAATATGAGGAACAATAGTGGAACAAGTTAAAGATCCATCCCAGTAGCTAACACAGAGTAGAAATGGTGAGCATTATGGTTTATCGCATGCAAGGGATTTAGCAGCATGCATGTGATTGTGCACACGCATGTAATCCAACCCATTCAACACAATCACCAAGGCGAAGACAATAAGCAAGTCAAACTGGAGCCAAACAGGTACATTGGAAAGTTGATGCATGTGACCACTAGCACACACTTGAAGATCAGTAGGGACACTATGCATCAGTATGTTGCTGGTTTAGCCACAGCCAAGAAGACCATGCGCATGTTAGTAGACGAGTTGGATGAAGGGGCCGGCTAATGCACTGGTTGCAATGAAATCAAGATTTCACTTTAGCAAGATGTCACCATGGGGAGCATGCACACCATCACAGATGACCAAGCTTGGAATCAGCTCACCAGCTTAACCATCAAAAGCACAAAAAAGAGTTGGTCTCACTATAGCGGACTCAGTGTCACCGATGTCTTGCAAGGCTTTCCCAAGCCATGTTGTCTCACATGATTACATATGCATTGTAATGTTGCATCATGTCAAGTGTAATTCAAGTGTCAACAGTTGGATGTAACAGTCATAGAGTAGGTGAAGAGTCATGGGGGTAGTTGAACTATCACAAAGGGAAATTTCAAGGATCACCCCACCCTTTGTTATAAATAGTCCCTCATAACACATTGTATGGGATTTTGTTTAGCCAAGCTTCTACTAAGACTATCTTGAAGAATGCTTGGACGATATTATAACGTTCCTTGGCTTGTCCACTGCTCAGACCTAGTACAGCTCTTTGGAGGTGTAGGTGGATGTGGCTGTAACGTTCCATTGTTGGGGCTAGCAGGTTTACATGGGTGTATTGTATGATTGTGACTTACACTTCTTTATATAATAAAATCCAACAAATTTTCATGCATATGTTGTTATTGTAGTTGGACTTCTCCAGTTGCTTTAATGATATATTTTGATTAACTTATGCACTTGTGTATGAAATAATTCACATGCAATTATATGAATAACATTGTTAATGTGTTTCATATGTTGTTAATGTTGTCATCATCCATGTCGACTACTTTGCCAGACATCAGACATACCTTTCACTTCAACCTTTCCATAACAACCATCGCACTCATCTCAGATTGATCTGTGAATGTCGTACGTTTTATCTAACCTTATATGATGTGATTTCCGCATTCAAGTGGACTGCTCTGCCGGAAGCTATGCATGTCCTTTGTGTTGTGCATTTCTAACTGTGTTGGGACTGATCCCCTTCAACCTAGAACTCACCTTCACCTCCTTCACCTTTCGAAGTGTTGGAACCTCTCATACACCTTTCTTGACTCATTGCATCAGCCACACCCTTGTTGCTGACAGAGTTATCCTACTTGCCTCTGTGCGACATCACGATCAAGGCATTACCTTACGACACATTGTTGGAATTCCTACACCAAATGGTCTGAGGTCTAATAGGGACTTCTTACCGGGGAGATCCCCTTGACATGTTGGTGGGCTCAACATCGTCAACATTTCTGGCACTAGAAGGAGGGCCTAATGAAAAGCTATGTCCTCTCATCCAGTTTTGAACCTTTGCATATCTTTCATGGAGTCTTGCGCTCTTCTTCCCCCGTAGTGTTTTTTGAATCTTGAAGATGTCTCCATCTTGGGGAAGTTTTTCAATGTCTTGTGCACTCACATGCATGATGGTGAAGGTGAAGTGGCCTGGCCTGAGCACTTATATAACTTTATTTTCATGGTTTATGAGGAAGATGAGTTTTCTGACGAATAGGCTGGTTTGTTGTTTGCATAGACACTTCATGAATCTCCATTTTGTTCAGTGCTCAGCCTACCAGGTTATACCATGCACTCATTTGACCACTTCTGTGATCTCATTGAAGACTCATTCTAACATTTTGATCCAAACTATCTTGACCAGAAACTGTTACAACAACAGAGGGCTCTGCATGAATCTATTATTGATCTTTGGCAGCGCTTCTGGGACTTGCAATTTCAAGCTCTGAAGAGCCACATGAAATTTTCTTATCTTTGGGACTGGTTTGAGTATTCCCTTAAGAAATATTCCCATCCCAAGAGGAAGCTTGATATGAAGCCTCACTCAACATTCTTCATTGATGGAACTGTGCAATATCATATGGGAGCAGAAATTGTCTCAATTAACTGTCCACCTCCCTCTCATTCAATAGCTCACCACTGCCTAGTGATTCTGAGGATCATACTCACACACATGTTCATCCTTCACACTCTCCCAACATCACTCCACTTGATTTTCACGTAGATTTGGTTGTGATTCATTCGAGTTTTCAACTGCATTCTTTTCTTCAATCTTTGTCTTTGCACTCAGGTGTTCCTTTGAATGGTGTTGTATTGTGTCCATCCATTCCTAACTCTCCACTTGTTGTGAATGAGGAGAAACCCACTGACGGAGTCGGTGTTGCATAACCAACATGCGTTGTCATTCATGAAGAGTATGAGTGCGAGCTTGAACATCAACACTTAGTGAAGGATGACTCCCTTTTGTCCGAGCCCCCTCCGTTCTTTCCTCACCTCTTTGGTGAACCTGCCATCCATGATTTCTTAGTTGTATCTTCATCCATAGATGCACCCATTGTTGATCGCTCGTAGGACTCACCAGATGTTAGTCCATCATTTTACCATAGAGAAGATATATTATTCGTTGAAAATCCACTCGATCCTTCATCTGTGTTTTCTAGAAACAAAGAGGATGAGTTTGTTTGCTTTTCATCTACCCCTCTATGTGATTTATCCAACCATGAGGATGCTGACCAACATCTTGAATTTTCTCATCTTAGATGTCATGATCTCTTCACCTCATAATCTGATCACGATGTTCATTCATTGTTAACTTGTCTAAGCCACTGGTCTACGAAGATCCATCTGTCAATGAAGTTGAAACCCCACAGATTGTCGAGGCACTTTAGCCTGAGATGATGGTTATGTTAGGCCCTCGTTGTCCTGAGGGTGGTTTCACTTCCAATCAGGAAATTTTTCAAACACTCAAGGCTCCCCATCACTCATATGTATGCACTCACGGTTAATCTAACACTCATATCTTACTTCCTCCACTCGAACTACACGATCTCATTGCTCATGCATTGGAGGAGTGTTACCTTGCAAGCACTCGTGCGTGACACAAGTTATCTTTGTTTCTCTCGTTTGGTTACATGTCACAGTCAAGAGTGTGCTTATGCTTCAAAGTTGTACGTAGCATCACACAATACCATGATAAGTCCACGGACTTCCCGTCATGCACATACACTCACTTATTTCTCGTGGGCACTTTGAATCACGAAGTGTGGTTGTTTTCATTGTTATATCTTTCTTGCTTACTAGTTTGCACAACTGGTTTTCTTGCGGACCAAGCCTTCACCAACATGGTTCTACCAATGCACTAGTGGTTGCATTGGAAGTATCACTTCACGTGATTAGGCCCATGTATCATTAGTATAGGAGTAGGAGTAGTGTTTGATTTCAGTTGTTTTCTTGCATGCTTGTTTGCTTACATTCTTTCCTTGATTGTTTGTTTACTTGCTTCACTTTCATTTTTCTTTTTCTCTCCCTTTTCTTTTTTGATTGTTAGTCCATTCGCTTGTTTTGTTCATAGGCTAGTTTTGCATGAAACCATGTATGACCCTTGAAGCGAGCTGGATAAAGTTCAAGAGGGCTTGTACAACTATAACTACTTGGTTATCTTTCATCTTGCCTCTATATGATGAGATTGTTACTTTTAGTCCATGATACGTTGAAGGAAAATACGTACCGTTCGAAGGGAACCTTGGTGTAAATACAATGCTTGCGCACTAACCAGTGTCACCTTCTTTAAGTCAAATTTTTTTGGGTTAATCCTTGTCAACTTAGTCAAGTACAGTAAGATGAGGGGGAAAAACTTAATAGGCATGTCAAAGATATAATAAACTATTTGAAAAATTACTTCTGATCTCAATAAGTCTGGATCCCTCTTTCACCTTTGAAATGAATAAGTGCTATGCACAGTGAAAATGAAAAAAATGAAAAGTAAAAAAAAATTCAAAATGAAAAATGAATAAGGCAAAAGAAGAGAAAGGCTTCCTATGTAGGGAGGTGAGGCACGTAACTCCATTGGGGTACTGACTAGGCTCGCTGGTAGCGGAACCAATCTCATGCTCCTATGTGACTCCATCGGGGTACTGTTTAGGCCTACTGGGAGTGGAGCAACACCATAGATGAAACTAATACTTTGACGACTGTACTGATTGTGCACCTATATACCCCTCAACCCTAATTGAAACAATTATGTTTCCTTGGCTTGGAATGTGTGTCAATCGACCAAGATTCTGGTAGATGCTACATTTTACAACCAAACTATTGTGAAGCCAAGATGAGCTGAGACCTGAACAATACTTCCGGAGGTGTTAGACTTGCTTTTTATGAACAAGGTATATGCAAAGAGATGGAGTTCTACCAGTGCATTGCCAAGTGTTGTAGCAGCTACAACCACCCTCCAAAATTTTTCCTTTGCCGTTTTGGAGCCTCCCTAACAACCTTACACAACACTTTGTCTTGCTTCATCAAGTACTCAAGCTTCAATGTTTTTTTCTTTCTCAAAGGCAGCCTGTCGATCATAGTTTGATATTTTCCCTTCACAAGCTTCTCACCCAGACTTAATCCAGCTACACACTCATTAGTTTCCCCTTGAAAATTGCATATTTTTAGAGGGCGACCAAAATTCCCTCCAGAAATTGCGCAATCCTCTCTAACAACCTGTTGGGATCCAGGATTGTGCAATCCTACCAGCCAACCTTCTGAGTAGGATTTCTATAAATTTTCCCAGTAGCAGGGTGTTCAGCCCAGGATTTGCACAAATCTTAGTAGCAGTCAGGTGCTCTGCCAAAAAATTGCACAAATCTCCTGGGGAACCAGCCCAACTCCCAGCCACAAATGCACATTTTTCTCTAGCAGTCAAGCAGTCTCTTGCATGTGCAATTGAGTTAACTGGCTCCTTCTGGGACAACTAAAAATAGATTTGCATGCATGGACTATTTCCCCCAAGGCAGCATGAAAGGGAATCCCTTGGTTTAGGGATCTATGTTTAGCAGTTGGATGTTACATGCAAGGAGCCATTCTGAAACATCCCACAAAGTGTCGCTTCCCCTAGACTCATGGCATGTGAGTCACAAAATCGGTGTTATCAAAACGCTTCAACCAGATGCTGCAGAGCTGATTCCTCACATCAAACTTGTAGCTCTGACGTCCCACATCACATCTAGGAGTAGTCGGCATGCTCAGCTCAGTTTTTTTGGTGTAAGCATGATTCCCATGCCTTGTGCTGCATTTATGTCACTTTTTTGTGTTTTCGCATGTAGGAGTATTGTTTTCTTGATTTCTTTGAATTCCTGATGCCATTTACATATATGCTAGCTTGTCCTTGCTCTATTTCTATTTTCGTTTCTATCTCACTGCTGTCGCATGCATGAAACTGTTTTGCACGGACATTTGCCCAACTAGTGAACTGCCTCACCCGCATGCTTGTTGATCTATTTGCTGAATCTTTCATTCATGTTTTGCATGCAATGCCAATCACTTTTGCTATCACTTAGTGTCACCATACATTCATTGACTTACTTGCTTTCGATTGCCCATTGACGAGTCGGGCCAACCTTGGCCTGGGCTTTGCCTTCACTAAGGCTGCATTGCACAATATGGGAAAGGAAGGCTTACCTTCCTCTCCAAATTTGTGCACTCCTCCCTGGCACTGGCCTCCATGACTGTTTTGCACATTTCTGGAGGACAGTGGCTGCTTGGACCAAGAAATTGTGCAAATCCATCCCTAGGCCAAAATTCCTTTCCAACTGGAATTGTGCATTGTGCAATCTGAGTAGTCAGTAGCCAGACTGGACTTTGTAGTGCATAGTTTCAATAGTCTATCAGTCTCCCAGTATCCCAGACTATGCCTTGAGTAGTCTTGGCAGTTGATCTCCCGACCTCCCAGATGAAATTGCACAATCTTCATGATCATTCACCGAGGTATGTTGCAAGTCAGTTCTCATGTTATTTTTGGTTTTCGACTAACAGATTTCTTTCTATGAGTGTCTCCATGTCTCCAGGTATCGTAGGCGTTCATCTTCCTCTAAGTAGTATAGGTACAATGGTTTCCAAGAGAGCAGAGATGAGGACACCATTCAAATCATGCTTGGGGATGCAGTTGATCAAGTGTCTATGAGCTTTCCTACTCATGAAGACATCAAGTTGTTTGTGGACAAGGACATCAAGTGGAAACATCACAATGGGAAACATCACGAACAATAGCTAAATACAACATACCAAATGCAATGAATGCAAGAGGACGCTTGTTGACAACACAGAGGCTGAACAAGGTTGCAAGCTCAAGCAGGTCTATTGATGATGAAAACAACTTTGGAGATTCTAGATATGGAGTGACGGTGTGATATGAAGATCGCATGAAGGTAGAAGATGTAACAAAGAAGGAGTTGCATGTGTTGAAGCAACAACTCAAGAATAACATGAAGCTGTGTAGATAGATGAATGAGTTTCCGCAAGATTAGGAAAAGAGGTGGGCGCAACGTGCGCTCACGGATGAAATTGTGCCTGGACAAGTTAAAGATCCATCCCAGTAGCTAACACAGAGAAAACATGGTGAGCAGTGTGGTTTATCACATGCAAGGGATTCAACAACATGCATGTCATTGTGCACACACATGCAATCCAACCCATTCAACACACTCACCAAGGCGAAGACAAGAATCAAGTCCAACTGGAGCCGAATGGGTACTTTGGTAAGTTGATGCACATGACCACCATCACACACTTGAAGATCAGCATGGACACTATGCATCAGTGTGCTGTGGGTTCAGCCACAGCTAGGAAGACCATTCGCATGTTAGCAGACAAGTTGGATGAAGGGGCGAAACACTTGCACTAGTTGCAACGAAAGAAAGAGTTTGCTTCAGCAAGATGTCACCATGAGGAGAATGCACTTTATCACAAACGACCAATCTTGGCATCAACTCACCAGCTTCACCATCACAAGCATGTCAAAGAGTTGGTCTCACCATAGCAGAACGAGTGTTAGTGATGTTTTGCAAGGCTTCCTCAAGCCATGTTGTCTCACATGAGTACATGTGCATTGTAATGTTGAGTCATGTCAAGTGTAAGTCAAGTGTCAACAGTTGGATGTAACTATCATAGAGTAGGTGAAGAGTCATGAGTGTAGTTGAACTATTACAAAGGGGAATGTCAAGGATCACCCCACTCTTTTCTATAAATAGTCCCTCATAACTCATTGTATGGGATTTTGGTTAGCCAAGCTTCTTCTAAGACTATCTTGAAGAAGGCTTGGACAATATTGTAATGCACCTTGGCTTCTCCATTGCATAGAGCTAGTACATCTCTTTGGTGGAGCAGGCGGTTGTAGTTGTAACATTCCACTGTTTGGGCTAGCAGGTTTACATGGATGTATTCTATGCTTGTGACTTACACTTCTTTATATAATAAGAGAAGACACATTTTCATGCATATCTTGTTATTGTAGTAGGACTGCTCCAGTTGCTTTAATGATATATGTTGTTTAACTTACATACTTTCGTATGAACTAATTCACATGAAATTATATGAATCTTGTTGTTAATGTGTTGCATACATTGTTAATGACGTCACCATCTATGTCCACTGCTCTGCCAGACATCATATAGACCTTTCACTTGAACCTTGCCATAACAACAGTCGCACTCCTCTCGGACTGATCCGTGAGTGTCGTACGTGTTATCTTACCTTGTATGATGTGACTGCTGCATCCGAGTGGACTGCTCCACCAGATGTTGTGCATGTCCTTTGTGTTTTGTGTTCCTAAACGAGTTGGGATTGATCCCTTTCAACCTGGAACTCACCTTCACCTCCTTCCCCTTTCGAGGTGTTGGAACGTCTCATACACTTTCCTTGACTCATTGCATCAGTCACACCCTTGTTGCTAACAAAGTTATCCTACTTTTCTCTGTACAAAATCACGGTTAAGGCATTACCTTACGACCCACTATTGGGACTCCTACATCAAATGCTCTAAGGTCTAATTGGGACTTCTTACCGGGGAGATCTCCTTGACATGTTAGCGAGTCCAACACCATCAACCGGACCAAATGGAAAAGTTGATAAACATAAAGCTCATCTTGTTGCTATGGGTTTTTCACAAGTTCAATGCATTGAATATACTCAAACATTCTCCCTTGTTGCCAAAATGAACTCTATCCACCTTATTCTTTCCCTTGTTGCCTCTTTCAAATGGGAAGTCCATCAGATTTATGTTAAATATGCCTTCTTGTATGGGGAATTGCATGAACAAATCTATATGGAAGAACCTCCTTGCTTTATACAAAAAGACTCCTACCTTGTGTGTTGGCTTAAGTAATCCCTTTATGGTCTCAAGCAAGCTCCTCAGTCTTGGTATGCCAAAATGGATAGCTTTCTTTTAGATACTAACTTTTCTAGGTGTCATTCTGACAATACTGTCTACACCAATAAAGTGGGTAAGTCTCTTATCATTCTTGTTCTTTATGTTGATGATATTATCCTTACTGGTAGTGATGCTAACCTTATAAACCTTATGAAGTCTACCCTTAAAAAGAAGTGTGAAATGACAAACTTAGGAAACTTGCATTATTTTCTTAGTCTTCAAGTCTTGGAATCCAAGAAACTTATTTCCCTTTCCTAGTCCAAGTATGGTTGTGATCTTCTATGCCACTTCCACATGGAATACTATAACCGAGCCCCTTGTCCCTCTTAGTCTGGAGCCAAGCTTTTAGTCACTTGTACTTCCCCATAAGTTGATGCTATCTTATACTGTTAGCTTGTAGGAAAACGTTTGTAAATGACCCATACCCGACTTGACGTTTCCTTTGTTGTTGGCCTTATTTCTTGGTTTATGAAAAACCCACATGAAATTCATTGGAAAAAATCTAAAATAATAATTCATTATGTTCAAGGTACAATTCAATTTGGGATTCATTACAGTGTAGAAGCATCTCCTCTATTAGTTGGTTTCACTGATTCCAGTTGAGCTGGTGACGTTGATGATCAGAAGTCTACTGCAGGTTATGTCTTAAATCTTGGTTTTGTACCTATTACATTGGATTGAAAGAAACAAAGTGCCATTTCACTTTCTTTAGTAGAAGCAGACTATCGTGGCACCATAGAAGCTAGTAAGGAAGCCCTGTGGCTTCATCAGATCCTGTCAGAGTTTGGCTTACAGTAGCAGCATCTGACTACACTTTGGTGTGATAATCAAAGTTCCATTCAACTATGCAAAGATCCAGTCCACCATCAGCGTAGGAAACACATTGAAGTACACATGCACTTTATCAGAAAGCTCATTCATTATCATGTTCTTGAAGTGCAATATTATTCAATCGATGATCAAGTTGCAGACATCTTTACAAAGGCTCTCACAAAGGTGAAGTTCACTAAACTTCAATTTATTGATGGAGTTCAGGAAGTTGTCACTAAGGGGGGATATGTTCTAATTCCTCCTTCATTCTCCTATTTTGTCATATTTGTACATCCTTAAATCCTATCCCAATTTGTTCTTAAGGGGGGGTGTTAAGATATTCCAACACATAGGAAATAGTTAAGTATAACTTGGTCTAGTGTAGAGTTAGGTAAAGTGTGTTTCTTTACTATTTAATTTTTTAACTTACAATTCGACGGTCATGATATGTTATAGACATGAAGTGATCTGACGATTCATTCTCTCCTTGATATTACCGACACTTGATCCATGGTTTAACACCCAATTGGTCCATGATCTCTATTTGAAGAGCATGGAGGGTCATTTGTAAGGTGAGCATTCATGACAGAAGCTTATGTAAATTTTCTTTATTTTACATTAATAAATTTCCTAAAGTGGCCGCATTGGCTCAAGCTGTTGACTATTTCCCTCTTTAAGGGTTTTAACCACGTTAAGAATACTAGTGTATTGATATGTGATATGTTTGTGAGTATTGTCCTTTGGTCTTCTATTTGAGGAACTTACCATGACAATTCCTACAGTTCCAATAGTCTATTTATTGCATTGTCTATACAAGAACCTTTGTTATCAATTGTACAAACACTTTCTTTTTAAACAAAACACTCCAAAACAACATTATGGTTAGAAAATTATGTTTCCAATAAAAAATTTCAACATCTTTCAAATTCGTGCAAAGGAACATTTTATGAGAAATTTATTCCCATCATACTACTCATATTCCCATACTAACAATTGTCAATGTCATCATGTAGATGATTTATCGAATATCTTTTATTTTCCTAATACAAGACTCTTCTATGTGCAGTTACTGTATTCTTATTCTACCAATACCATTGTCAGTGATAGTCATTTGCTCTCTCACGTGACTAGGCGACCGAGCTTTTTTCAAATTACGCTTGCTTGTTCCTTCAGTTAACATTTTTACAAAAAAAAAAATATTCTTTTTTAATTCCAATTTTCAATCTTATTTCTCATCGCATATCGTCAACAATTTTAAGTGTTTATTCTCAGTGTCTTTATACATGAAATAAATCTCAATACTAATTAACTTAAAATACTAACAATCAACCTTCCATATTACAAATACATAAAAACATACACATACAAACACACACAGATATATATATAAACAATATCTCAAATAATGTAATACACAAAAAAACCACCATTTGTGTATTTATTTATAGAAGCAATTGCAAAAGACTATACACAATCCACAAATACATAACAAAAAATGACATTGAACTACATTGTTTGATCTGCAAAATAGTATATCAACACAAATAACATTAAAAAAATTAAATGTGAAATTTACATCACTATCTTCTCATTGAACAGTCCAAATATGGTGTGCCCAGCCCCACCAACCCATACCAAGGGGAGTAGGAATTATGAAACTGTAGCTTGGAACATATAGTTATTAGACTCAAGACCTACAATTTTTAACTTCTTGTTTTGTACAATTTACCTTACACCCAGAGTGACCTACACCATCATGCCCATGTCACTGAGATAAACTTAGTGATGTGAAATCTTGGTTTGACAAGGACTCTGCATTGGGAGATCTTGCATCTTAGGGAATAGACTAATTTTGTCAACCTCTTTCCCTCTTCCATGTGTCTTTTTCCCATAGTTCCACATGTTTTTTGGGTTCATTGAGCGGTCGAACCTATTCTAACTTCCTCGAAGCATTCTCGCTTCTCTAGGTCCAACCCTTAATCTGCTACCTTACCACAATTGGTATTACAATAATGCCTTATAGACCTCCTCACCACAGTCTAACTTACTACCTTCAACCACTTTAGCATTCGACCTCCCAGGGTATCACTCTCCATCCTTCGACATACTTGAGGTCAATTTTCTTCTCATGCGCCATTTTTCTTCCGCACTTGTTGACTTCTGACCTCTGACCCGAGCTTCATAGCTTGACTTCACAAGGCATCCATTTCTAACCAACCACTGTGTTTTGCGACCATAGAAACCAACCATTGGTTGCCACATGTAGGGCCCATTTCTAACCAACCATCGCCCTCTTCCAACTCAAAAACCAATCAATGATCACCACACATAGGGTTTAACTCTCTGGGGCACTACGACTTGTGCCCAATATATTCTATAAATTTAAATAAATCCTCTTTATGCCACATCAAACTAGCTCACTACCTTCACCATGAATCGACTAAGAGATCCCTTTCTTCCCATCTCTAATGCATTAGAGGAAGCTCTTCATGACCACTATGGAAACAAGTCTCAACTGTACGTCGATCATTTCAATCTTTTGTCCTCGACCATGGGTCTTCTTTCTACAAACCCCCAAATCAACGTTGATACTTTGTACCAATAAATTTGGGTATTTTAGATGTGCTACCCCTCTTGAGCTTGGATGCTAGATTTTTCAACATATTCCATCCCCTCCTACTTTCCCTGAACTCAGACGATGACTTCTAGGCATGGTAGCTTCGACGCTCTAGTGTCCATTATTCCCTATGAGTTTTTCATGAAATCCTAAATGGGTTACACTTTTCCTAGCACACAATGTTTGTGCTAGGGCCTTTCTCAAGCCTAAAAGAAACTCCATTTCATTGTGTATAACCTTTTGCTAGCTGACTACTAAGGTGAGGATGCTAGCAGCAGTTACCTAGTCTTCTTAAAATGCAAGGTTTTCTAAGCCTTCTTGCAAGGGCCTCCAACTACCCTGACACTTAAAAGAAGAAATAAATTCATTAAGGTTGATGCCTCATTCTCTATACACTAACACAAATTAGAGGCACAAACATCAAGAGTCGACAAGAACACTCACACCCTTCCCATATAGACATTCTACATGTAACCATTTGCATTAATAAATGGGTCTCTCAGAACTCTATTTTCTTTTAAGGTTTCATCCACACTCGTTTAGCCTTCACTACGACCCACAAGGTGAAATGCTACTTCTATGTATTTAATTATGCATTAATTTTCACTGTTGCAGTCTACATGTAATATTTTACATTAATAAATGGGTATGTGAGACCTTTGTTTTCTTTTAAGGTTTCATGCACAGTCTTGCAACCTTCACTACAACCCATAAGGTGGTATGCTACTTCTCTATGTTTAATTATGTGTTAATTTTCACTAAAGTTAAGTATGTCATTCATAATGGTGCTCAACTTAGAGTAACCACTTTTTCTACATTATTGTGTACCTCATTATACTTTATGTGCCTTATATGCCTTTTTGTAAACACTAGAAAACCATTGAGAGAGCACTCTTCTTCCAACTCTGAAGCTTGTGCTCACTTGCTTACTCGTCACTTTAATGAAAAATTAACACCTTCCAATTGGATTTATTGTTGCTCATCCCCAGGGTTCAAACAAAATTCAAAAACCCTCCTTCTTTCCTCTTTCTATTTTGCAATATGTTCTTCACACCTTGTTTACACTTCTTATCTGAAATTTTGATTTTCAATCTTGCATCTCTTGTTACATATTGAACAACTTGTACCCTTGATGCTCAGTGATTCACTCTATTGTAATACAAGTGAAAATGTAGCTGACATATTTACCAAGCTTCTTAAAAAGACAAACCTTGTAGTATGTAGAAAAGAAACCAAGCATTGTACAAAAACCATTTCTCCATTAATAGGGGGATGTTAGAATAATGTAGAAATGTAGAGTTCTAGGATTGTGAGTTGTCTTCTTGATGAGTTGTCTAGTGATGAGTTGTACATGTATATTGTTCAACTAGTTTCACATTATTTCACCAGGTAACAAGGTTCATATACATAGTGATTGAAACAAAAATTTTGGTAAATTCATTAGTGATATTTATCAAGTTATATTTTGGAGTTTTTTTGCTATATTTTCTAGTCAAATTTTCTTAGAATTATATAAAAACTTGTTGGAATCACAAATTTAACTTATGAATTCTCCATAATCTAAATAATTCAAAAATAAAATATTAAATATATATAATAAAAGTACATTTTATGTAATAAAATACTGTATATAATCCATAGATACATAAAAAAATATCACATTTAATTGCATTGTTTGACCTACAAAATAACAGACCAATGCATGTGAAGTCCAACAAAAAAATGAAAATTTGACATGGCTATGTTTTCATTAAATTACTTGAATTGGATCATTATATTTTTTGTTATCCATATCGATGCATTTGGAGTGGAAAAAGTGGAGGAATTAACTCACGATACGTTTTTACTAGCAGGACCCAGTTTGGAGAAATAAGGCTTGAAACCTTTCGGGAGTGTTTTGAGGCATCAAGACACATTTTTGGGGTTGAATTTTACCAATTTTTCCTCACACACTTTCATGTTATTATACACATAGATATCTTTCCAACAACGTAAGAATCATGTCAATGAGAGTCTATATGCAAAAGTTTTGTCACTCAAATGTTGACCTTCCTGTTTTCACACCTATAGTTCGAGAGAATTCCGCGTTAGCCACAATTATTTTTGGAAAAGGAGATAGCCATGTGGTGGCTTATTTGGGCATGAGCCAGGTTCGGAAGAATTATTTAGCCAAACAAATCCCGCAGCTACCAACCCTTTTGGCAACACCCGGGAAGCACAGACTGACGTCTCACCCGAGGTAGCAGGGGAGGGCGTTGGAACCATGTTTCCGCACCCTGGGGATGTCTTGGATGTGATTTGGGGCTCACGCACTATTCTGCAGCCTCATGCTATGCCAAATCCATGCAGATTGGAATACCCTTATCGCACTTATTACAGATCAAATCACTTATTACTGGTAGGATCTAGGTAAAACAATCTTTCAGCAAAAATTTATTACTTTTGGTTACATCATGCATCAAGATTAATCTAGTTCACATGAATTCAACTGTAGCAAATGCAAAATCCATAACAATTCATTTATCATAAAAGAGTACAGTCGTAATCAACACAAAATTCAGAAGAAACTTATCTTTATTATCAATCTTCAATAATACATCCAGATACACTGTGCGCACTCAGCTGCAGGGGTCCATGCACATAGCTCTGGACTTTCTAGACCTCTATGCACACAGCTACAGAGCCTCTACTTTCTGCCCTACTCCCTCAACTCAAACTTACAACTGCTCTTAGACTATTCAGCCATTACATCATAGAATCAAAAATCCAAATACTAAACTATCTTTCCCTCATAGAGCCTCACTCTATTTATACTTTCCCTTGGCCTGCGATCCTACCCTAGGTTGACTCTATTACTACTTCTTTACAATATTTTCGGGCGGACTACCCTTTGACTCAACCTCCTATAGCTCATGCTCCACAATTTCTGCGGAGTCTTTTACCCTAATATTACCCAAAATTCCAGGCTTCGCACCCCATACTCATTCTGCAAGGCTTTCACTACCCAATAGTCCCCGAACACAATCATCATGACTCATCCCGAGTCACTGAGGCTAGGCATCCATCTTTGCGTGAATATTAGTCAAGAACTTCTGTGCATCACTGTACTAATAGAAAATTCTTCTGTCATGCGCTGCATCTGTTCCACCTGTGGTACCGATATTTCTTCCCCTATCTCGGCTATCTCCATCGTAGTACATTCAGCCTTCATGTGTGCTACCTTATCCTCTATGGTGGTTGAAACTGCAAATGCCTTGTCCAACCATGGTTGGATACGATCTTTCACCATGGCTTCCTTCTATCCCATGACTTCTGCTTGAATTTTCATGTCCCGCACCTCCCTCATCTTAGCCAACTGTTGTAGGATATAAATGGTTTGTGTGGTTCCCTTGAGCTGATCGTAGGCATGCTGAAGTTCCCGGGCCTCTACTTCTAACCTGTGGAGCATGGGATCTTCCTAAAGGACAGTGAGCATATCAATCGACTGAGTTAGAAACTCGATACATTCTTCGAGTGACCATGCAAGCATTGCATGCCCCATATCAACAATCTTCTTGCACTGTACTATGACCTCTAGGGGAATTGTTGGTGGGACCTACAATTTCAACTCGGCAATCTGTGTAGTGAGTTCAAGCTATAGTCGTGCGCCCTCCTCTTTTGTCCTTCGCAACTCCATAACCAACGCACGAATCTATGCTTCAACAGGAAAGTCCATTATAATATCTAATGCCTGAGCACTCAAACAAGATTTGACTACTACCTTTTCCATCTGCTATTTTTGTGTGACTGCTTCATCGCATTGGAGCCCTAGTTGTTCAATATTTATTTTCTGCTCTTGGAGTATCTAGTCGATGCAGTCGAACCTTGCGCAAATTTCGATCCTCGTGGGAGACTCTTCTATTTCCTCCTCACTATCGATGATAACAGTTTTAACTTTTTCCTTCATTGTGGACTTGCCAACCTGCAGGTGTCATGGCAACCGTTGGATTGATTCCGGGAGTGGAGGTTTCTTCTTGGTCTTCAATGTTCGTGGGGATTTAGAGTGTTCTACTTCCTGCAACTACTCTGGCTATGGACTATCAGCAGTAGGCTTTTGAGCTTTCAAGATGACATCTTTGTATTGTTGTGGCAATGCCATAAACCACAGACTATTTTCAACTTTCTCGTTGCGCATGACGTAGGTAATATGGGTCGATTTTCTTGCCGGACAGTATGACGTGGTGGTGTGACCTTTGCACTATTTATATCAATTGAACCTAAAAATTGACGGCTTGTTGTTGTGATAGCTCATAAATGTGATTTGGATGGAATTTTGCCTTAATGGCCCACCACTTGCTTCAGGGTGCTTTAAATGCACCATCATACGACGAGAAGTATCTTTAATGTTCACTTTCCATCTTTCCTTTGCAGCCGCAAATCCCCAAGGCTGCAGATACGTTTTTCTAGGGGGGTGGTGGTCATATCACGCCATTGTACAATAGCTTGTTTTATAGTCGCGCACCCTTTTCCAACTTCTTGGGGTGTTGGGACTGAACTCTTGATGGATAGTCAGAAGGGTGAACCCTTCTCGCAGGTCCCCCAGTTCCTCACTGACTTGGGTCACGAACATCCTAGATGTCCTCCTGCTTCTATCATGAAATTATGGTGTGCACGCCCTTGTTGTTTCTAGTGTAGCCCTACCAAGGTAGGAAAGCCAGCCATGTTGGTTTCCTTGGGCCATTCCTTTTCATCATCTAGAGTTGCTACTTCTAATTGAATTTTCTCGATGGCTTTGTCCAAATTCATATTGTGGTCACAGATTTGGGCCTCAGTTTGTTCCAACTCATCAAGTTGTCGTTTTGCACGCCGAATGGTAGCCCACAATTGCTACACCATGTGACAGATGCCATCTCTGGTGGGAGAAACTATGCCCATAGTGTCTAATTGGGCCGTATGGGGGAGGTTCCTTCTAGCTTGATGATCCTTTGGTCCACTGTGGTTTGTTTGAAGTGTCGGTCATCTGCCATACACTCGTATTCTCCGTGCTATCATTTTGGGCCAACTTAATTGTCACGCATATCTTCCAATTTGGAGTCGAAGCTTTATCGTGTATCTAAGCTTCCCCAATCCTTCTATCAGTGTGCGCGCACTGTCTGCTGATGCACTAGGCCGTTCTTGTACTACACATGTCTGCTGGTCTTCAGTGGTCACGTCCTGTTCTTTCAGGTGGTGTCTTTCCTCACGTCGTGCCGATTGACTCACGCTATTACATTTGAGTGTTGTAACTCCCTGCAATCGATTCCACCAACGCTCTGCTTCCTCCTCATAATCGTTAGTGCAAATACTCTCACGTTCCCATGAGGTTCTTCTATCATCATTGTAATGCATCTGACTGAGGTCCTTCACCATTATCTGATAAATGAAATCTAGTTCATCATTATTTTCCTCATCATGGGTGGGTTCTGTGTAGAGCTCCCCTTTCATTGGGTCTAGTGGAACTACTACACGAAGTGACTTCTTTTTGAAAGTCATCCTGTGCCTTTTCAAGTTGATGATTCCTTTCATGTTGATGCCCCAATCAATCTTGAGCAAAGTAGGGTAAGGATTGCTATCATCGATAACCTCTATGACTTTGAAGTCAGTCTGGGTCGTTACACCATCGATATCCACCGTCACCCCTTGTAATCATCCTATTGGTAAGATTTTTTTCTGGTTATCCATTCATAGTTGAATCGGGCACCATTGCAGTACAGGCTTGGCTATACGCTCCCAAGTTTGCTTAGGTAGTATATTTGCATCTAAGCCTAAATCCAAGATGACTTCATCCATCTTATAATCTCCTATTTGCATCGTCATCCTCATTTCTCATCCAGTGTGTAGAGCATGTCATCCTATCCTCTGGACCACCTAGGGTTTGCTAAACTTGGAGCTCCTAGTAGTCAACTCCTATAGCCCTTGGACAGCCTTTTGATTCCACAAAAATTTTATGCATGCATCAAGAAAGGAGGTGATCATGTAGGGGTCCATTTTGGCTTCCATTTGGTCCTTCTCACTTAAGGTAGTGGCTTTTGCGAAGCTCAAAAGATCTTCATTTGGCCTCGCCCTTCCTTTCTTTAGTTCAACAGTATGGTTCCCCATAGGCGGGTTACCTCGATCCCCTCCTGTGTTTCCTCCTTCCATTGCACCATTCTTTCACACCATGTTTATACTAGTGTCCTCTTCACGGGGTTTCGCATGCATCATCTCGAAATTCTGGGTTGGCGGAGGTTGAAGCACCCCTTCTCGTTTAATTGGGTAAGCAAGGTTGGACAATCTACCAATTCGTGATCGAACTATTTGCAACAAGGACATGAGATCCTAGTTGGGTTAGTTCACTCTCGAGCATGGTGTCCTTCTTCACCACAATTATAACAAGTTATCTATCCATGACCTCAGCTGGGTCCCCATCCTCTTCCCTGACCTCGACCCTATCCTTGGAATCCACCACGTGCAAATGTTGCAAATGGATTTTGACCTCGTCCCGCAGTCTATATTTGGTAGGAATATGCCTGATCCACCAACCTTCAACAATCTTTGTCCTCGTGACCCACCGATCTACAAAAGTTACAAAAGAGCTGCTAGGGGTTCTGATTGTATTTCGGCAACAGATGGCTATTATCTGTGTTGTGTTTTCCTCCTACTTAACAGATTGTGCACCAGAGTGAGCGATCACACTCGGCCCTGCCTGTACCTCTGGTTGCAAAGGTGCTAGTCCCCCCGTAACCACCAGGTTTATTGCGACTGGAAAATGGTCTTTATAATGGCCCTAGCCCATACACTTGATGCCCCAAACTGCTTCTTGAACTTCTGGTGCTTGGTCATGTTTTAACTTTTGTATTTCCAAACAAAAGTTTTGGACATACGCTTGGATTTGTTGAACTCCCAAGCCTGGGTCCTATACTAGGGTTTTGTGCAGCTGCATTTTTGCCACCAATGCTTCTGCTTGGGTTGAGATCTTTTGCTGTGACAAAGCCGATTTCAGATATGGCGTTAGTGATGCGATGAACCAAGTGCAGTGTGTGCATTCGAAAGGATCATGTTGGCTTCATGAATAGTGCTTTTTAACCTATTATCTAGATCCCACGACGTCTCGCCAAGCATCATCATGATTTCTTTGAATCCTATGACCGACTATGACTTCGATTTTTGCCAGTTGAACTCCTTTCTTATCTCTATGTACATGTCAGCTATCCACATCATTGGGTTGATGCCCAAATACTTCATATACCATGTTAGTGCCCGGTCCTGCAGAGTGCTGACTAAGATGACTTTCTTGATATCATCATTCATGATCTGCTGCATGTTCCATACCGAATTCAATACAAACCAAAACTTTTCCAGATCTTCACATCCTACTCCCTTGAATATTGGTAACTGGATGACGCTCACCATTACTACTATCCTCATCCTTTGTCACTCTTTCTTCTAGCATCCCCGCATTTTACACTAGACAGCCCTTAGGAAGATCCTGGTCCTAGCAACGGAACCATTTGTTGGCTTATTTTGGCTTGACCTAGGTTCAAAAAAATTATTTAGCCGAACAAATCTCGCAGCTACTACCCTTTCGGCAACACCTTGCGAAGAGCGGACTAAGGTCTCACCTAAGTTAGTAGGGCGGGTGTTGGAACTAGGTTTCTACACCCTAGGGATGTCTTGGATGTGATTTGGGGCTCATGCGTTGTTTTGTAGCCTCATGCTACACCAAATACGCACATATCAGAATACCCTTATCACACTTATTACGGATTGAATCACTTATTACTGGTTTGATATAGTTAAAATGGTCTTTAAGAAAACATTTATTGCTTCTGATTACTTTGCACATCAAGAATAATCCATTTCACATGAATTCGACTGTAGCAAATACATAAATCAAAACAGTTCATTTATCATAAAAGAGTACAGTCACAATCAACACAGAATTTAGAAGAAACTTATCTTTATTATCAATCTTCAGCAATACATCCAGATCAACCCTGCCCACTTGGCTATAGGGGTCTGCGCACATAGCTGCAGACTTTCTAGGCCTTTGTGCACACAGCTGCAGAGCCTCTACCTTCTACCCTACTCCCTCGACTCGGACTTACAACTTCTCTTATACTATTCACCCATTACATCATAGAATCAAAAATCCAAAAACTGAATTTCCTTTCCCTCATAGAGCCTTGCTCTATTTATACTTTCCCTTGGCCCGCGATCCCACCGCGGGCTGACTCTATTACTATTTATTTATAATATTTCGATTGGACTACCTTTTGAATCAACCTCCTATAGCTTGCATTCCACACTTTCTGTGGAGTCTTTTACCATAATATTACCCAAACTTTCGGGCTTCACACCCCATACTCGTTCCGTAGGGCTTTCGCTACCCAACACCATGTATTTGTGATGTACACGACTCTAGAATATTATATATTGTAACTCTAGTTAAAAGTTTATGTAGTCAAAATTAAATTCTAGTAGGCTATTAGACTGTGCTATAACAGGCCACTAGGAGGAAGAGGAATTCCATCCTTTTGAGAGCGCTTTGTTCCATAGGTGAGAAAATAAAGCTAGGGGAGATAGGGGGTAGAGCACATAGAGATAATATGTGTACGGTAGCATCCCACAGGCCACATACATTACTTCTTTGTACCTACAACCATATTTCTAGACAAAGAAAGAGAGCAATGTGACCTCACATTCTGGCTGGGTTTTCTCTCAAAAGGGTTTCCCAGAGAGCATATCTTGTATCTTGTGTTTCTATGTGCTTATTTTTTCATTCTATACTTTTCTGCATAATTTCCATTCACATGCATGCACTAATTATAGTTAAATCCATAGATCTTAAAGTTTAATAAACGGTAATAATGTAGAATTTTCAGAGTTTTAAGATAATATTATTAGATTTTTTGTGACAAATTGTCCAGTGGAATATCCACGACAGTTTAAATATCATTAAATAATCCAAATTTATATGACAAACATTTCTAAAATAGCTCTCCAAAATCAAACAAACATGACATCTACAACAATGTCCATCATCAAAATTATTCAACTGACAAAGGCTAAATCAGGTTATTTACAGGAAGTAGTGGGATATCACTAATAGAATCTGTATTTGGAGAAAGTGAGAAAATATTTCCATTTTCAATAATATCAATGAAACCTTCAACTGACTGCAAATGAAACCAAGATCTTTCTGAGAGGGAGACAACATCGCCAATTGCCACTGTGCATATTCTAGTCACCATATCATATACCTTTAGTTGGACTACCATAAAACCCAATATAAGTACTTTTCCATCAACTACATGAAAATGTACGTAGCTTGGGCATTTACTATTTATATCCATTGAGATAGTATCAAGCAATCTCAAACTGAAGCCTCACTCATCTTCAAAATTTTCTAAGCTTCATCCAATTGAAACTTGGCCAAACTCAATTTTTTTTATCTCTTCAAGCAAAATACAAACGTTGAAACCTTTCTTACAAGAAAACCCAACTGATTCTCGTACAATCATAATTCCATAGATTGTATGTCAAGGATAGGAACAAATGAAAAAACCCATTGTTTTCTCATAACATCCAACCAATAGATAGTGTAGCCATAGAAAGCGTAATCATCATAATCTTTGACTAAATATAAAAGTATCCTTTGTGAATGATAACCTCCTTTAGGGGAATTACTCCACGAAAAGGTGGTTCCTTCCATCTCCAAATCATGTCTACACTCATGCAAGTAAAAAAATATGATTCCATGTTTTTCCACACATGTTTAACATAACTAAATCATATTTCCGCAGAGTAAATTTCTCCTACAAAGATAAGAATCTCTAGCATACAATAGAAAAATTCTTAATATTTCTGAAGGTATTTGTAAAAGGATGTACTATGAAATAATTCTTTGAATGCAAAGAGCTTCCAAGTGCAGTGAACAAAATCACTGATCCAACTATCCATTGAATTTTGTATCCAAAGTCTAGAAAAGAAAAAGCCAACTAAGAGATTTTTCATTTCTCATTAATATAAGATCCAAAAAAGTACCTATCCTTGATACCAACTAGAAAAGAAATAAATCCAAATTCTTTGTTGGTACATTGATTGTAAGGAGCGAGAAAAATCTCATTTTCCAACAAAATAATCAATTCTTTACAAACCAATCAAAATTTTATCAGCACCGATAAAGGAAGCCAATGAAATATAGGCTCAAGAATCTAAAATGGAAAAAAATTCCAAATACTTAGATCCATCAGAAAATAAAAAACTTTCTTGAAACTAAACCACATATTGCATGTTACATTGGAAAGGATAAAATTCTTGAAAAAGACCCATCCTATTAAACATGCAAATTATCATATTTAAAATGCCAAAAATTATACTTTGCAAACATATATTAAAAGAAAAAAATTAAAATAACATTATTTGATGATAATTTCAAAAGAATTTTCATTCTTGAAAAAAATATCAATTTTGTTTTAAAACATCATTTCAACGAACAACCCTTGGAAAATAACATTACCAAAAAAAAAAGAAAAATTAAAAAAAAAAGATTTCCATTAAAATTTTGCAAGTACGTCGAATTCGTTGAATGTAGGGCTCAATTGCCCCTCCAATAAAATTGTACACAATGTTTTACTTATTTCTCAAAGGTAGTTCTTGGCTATGAAACTATACCAAGAAACTGACTTGACCAAACTTTAGGTTCAAGTTGGTCCTCAAACTAGAGGGGGATCCCTCAAGTGTTACAAGGATTTTTTTTAACGTTGTTCACTCACACTGGAAAAAAACCTACGAATCACAATGACTAGATCTATGATTTGTATAAGTGGTTGTTGATGATTATCTAATCTTTGCTGAGAAATAAATCCCTCTCTTGGAGAAATGTGATCAAAGTGCCAACGTCTATATTTAACATAATAACATACTTTAGTGACCTTGGTAGAGTAATAGAAGAGAAAACATATAAAGAAATATCCATACTTAAGGCTCAATCATTAAAATTTAGTAGATGTGTGTAGAAGAATTCTACATCTAAACAAATATGCACCCAAGAGATGCCAGAAGGCAACAATTAAATGATGTAGAGGAGCTAATTTAAATAGACTGTTCAATTAGCTAATCTAACTGTAGATGATAACTTTGCAGTGGGTTGTTAGGGAGGTTGATACTCAAACCTAGCCTTTCCCTAACTCCTATGAGACCTTGAACATATGCAGAAATATATTATGAAATAACATGGAAAGACATACATGAGAAACAATTTTTGTCATGAAACTAAATCCAAAATACTTCAATTAAAATTTATGAGATAAAAGTGTTTACAAAAATGGCAGGGTTTTGGCATCAAAATCCAACCCTTTTACAATTGAAATGAAACAATATATAGGAAAAAATCTTCCTCAAATTGTCATTAGTCTATAGGAAACAAATCCTATCAAATAAACTAAAAATACAATATGATGTACAAAATCTGGAAATGGTAGAAAGTCATCTTCCTTTAAATCTAGGAGTTATCCTTTAGTTTTTGATTCTTCTGCTAAGAAATATGAATTTGTTTAAGATTATGCCCTACAAATTTGGAAATGATTGCTTGACTACTGATTTTGATCCCTCAAATCTTGAGCTACTGAAGTCGTTGCTTAAGAATTTTTTAGTTTCCCATACATTTCATTGTAATATGCAATAATATGGTTGATTGATCCTTTTTATAGAATTGATTAGTCCCCTTTCCTTTGATAAAATCATTTGACGATTCCATTTATCTTAATTATACTTCAGGTGCTTAACCATTGTTGAGAAATTTGAAAATGATTTCAAAATCATTGTTTTTTTTGTCACTCTTTAGTTTTAAAATTATTAATTATAAGTTTTTGGGAATAATATATTTTAATAAAAATATTTCCCAAAATATATAAAACCATGTTTCCATATCTTCATAAAATAAAATAATTACTTCATGTGGTTTTGGAAAACCATGTCTTCAATAGAAAACTATGTCTTGTTTTGACCTGTAAAATTGTTCTTGTCTTAATGAATTTCATAAATCAAACCCTGAAAGATTTCCTGAAATAATGTTTTCTCTTGTAAAATAATCCATGGGTTTTAAAACCATGTCTTTTTATACTTCTCCATTGTAACATTTATTTGTTTGTGAATTTCATAAATGAAATTAAAAATAATTTACCCAAACCATTCATTATTTTCATATTTAGTTTTTCCCTCTCTTGGTATACTTATGAATAAATGAAACTTCATAAATAATTATCATTTTTCTGTGAAAAAAATCTACTATTTTTCTTCCCATGGTTCTTAAAATGATGTCTCCAACCATGTTTTGTAAATTATGAAAATATGTTTTCAACTCCCTTTTTTACTTTTGTAAAAACTTTGGATAACAAATTATCCACATTTTCTCTTCACATTCATTTTCTTCTTTATAATTCTTTTCCTCCTTATATCCATAGCTAAAAAAATCATTTGGCTATTCTATAAAATTTCATTCTCACCTCTGTAAAATTATTCCACATGAAGGAAATAATTATTTATAACATTGGAAACTCCATGATTTGTACTGAAATGTACTTTTAGAACTGTATCTTCAATTTACTTGGATGAAAATATTCTTCAATAGTTAACATAACATCTTCTTACCTCAACCTTTGATCCAAACTTAAATAGGAATGCAACAAATTACAAATATAACCATAAATATAGAGATGCGGTAAAAATAACACTTCATTTAATTAATATCAAATATTGAAATATGCTTACAAACAGAATGGAAATAGATTAGTTCAGGTGGTGGTAGCTTATGTCTGAGAAGATATGTGGTGGGTAAATGCGTTTGAACTATGTCAAAATGAGGCTCAAAGGCCTATTTATTATCAAGAAAAAATGGAAAACGTTAAACATCCAAAAACCTAACCCTATTAGATGAAGCACCAAAATTGTGGGCCCCATTTGGGTAAATTTGTAGATCAACTTCCTTGGGTCATAACTTTGGCATATGATCTCAGTTTGGCTATCATAATACCTCAATTCAAATATCTTAAGAGTAGGCCGAAAATAAATTATTAAATCAATTTGGGACTTTTCCAATCTCTCTGTTTTCCCTAAAATCATCTTTTAGTCCCACAAAATGGCTCAGGAAGTTTAGGGCCTAAAAAACTTCCAAAAATAGTAATTTGTGCTACAATTAAGGAAACTAAAAAGAATCAATGGTGGGGGTCCTAATGGAATAGGTTGGTGGCCAGCAATATTGACCTGGATTAGTCCTCCCCCCTGAGGAAGCAATTGTCCCCATTGCATTGAGTGCCTCCATGATATGGAGAAATGATTGTTGAACTTGGTTCTTGGTGAGCTACTTGCCTTGGTGTAGGAGTTGGTGAACTTTGACAACTTGATACACTTGGATATTTTTCTGAAAAGTGTTCTTGATCTACGTGTCTATGATCCGATCAGTTGTCGCTTGTTCCATGTAGTTTGGGTTAACTCTACCAGTGTGAGTTATTCTACAATGTTTGATGTGTCTAGGAATGGTGGAAAGTATGGTTGATGACAGTCGACATTGAAAATTGGGTGCAAACAAACGAATGGTGGAATTTTGAGCTCAAAAGCATTATCCCCTATAGCCTTAGTGATGGTGTAAGGCGCATATCAGAGAGAGAAAATCTTGTTGTGGGGTCCACAGATGCGCTCCTTTTGCAAATGTAACCAAACTTTGTCGCTTTTTTGGAACTTGTGTTGCACCCGATATTGATCATGATAGTGCTTGTATTTAGAATTGGATTTTTCCAATATGTCATGGATTTGCTGGAAGATGTCCTATATGCACTCAATAAATATGTTAGCCTTGTCAACTTTAGACCAGACATAAGCCAAATCTCCTTGAGTAGCTACAAATTGTATGGCCACATTGATGTGACATAGTAGCTAGAATCCCAACCCGACGTGAAAGGGGTTGTGGCCAGTTGAGCAATGAAAATATTTCTTGTAGTTGTGTTGGACACATGGCAGGCTTTCATCCCATGTACATATATTCTACGAATTTTACATACACAAAATGTGTATGATCATCCTGTTGATGACCTGTGTTTGGCCATCAATTTGGGGGTGTAAAGTCATGGACTTAATGAGCTTGGTGTCGAACATCGACCAGAGACTTGATCAAAATGTACTTAGGAACCTGCTGTCCTGATCTAAGATAATGGACTGTGGGATCCCAAATTATACCCACACTTATTCCAATAATAGCTTAGTAGTGGCTTCTATTGTGATACTATTCTCTCAGGCGGCCAGAATGACCATCTTAGAGAATTTTTCGATGACCACAAAAATGTAGTTATTTCCATGCTTAGTAGGAGGAAGGCCCAACATGTAATCCATGGAGATGAATTCCCAAGGTAAACTAGGACTACACAGAGGGGTATATATTCCTTTGTTCTTAATGGTTAGTTTGGCAGTGACGTAGTCAGTGCAGGATCTGATGTACTTATCAACATCCTCTCAAAGGTTTGACCAATAAAAATACTTCTACAACATTGCCACTATTTTATCTACCACGAAATGTTTAGCAAGCCAATTGTATCTCCCCTCCCAAATAATCTTGGCTTTCTCACTTGAAGGAACAGAAAGGTGTCCCAGGTGTCATAACAGTGCATCTTGGAGGTGGAAATTTGGAAATTTCTTTCCTTCTAGGAGCATCTGGCATGTGTTGTCGAATTCTGGATTGATATTCTAAAGATGCAGCCACCCCAAAGTCTCATGCCAATAAGACTCAAGCACAATGGTCGATGCCATGACCGTTGGTTGGCTGAGGTAGTTTACAACATTGTTGGTGATACCATTCTTGTACTTAATTTTCAAATGGAAATATTGCAAGTATGTGGACCATTTCCAATGGTGACCATTCTACAACTTTCCTTGTGTCTCTATGAATTATAGAGGTCGTTGATATGTGTGGATGACTATTTCCTTCCCCGGAATGTAATGCTTCCATTGTCAGCATGCCTGCACAATGGAATACTTCTCTTTGTCATAGGTTGGATACATTCAATCTGTGTCTGAAAGTGTCTCACTGTGATATGTCACTAGATGCCCCTACTAGGTAATAACTGCACCAATAGCATAGTCAGAGGCATTTGTCTCAATCTGAAATGGTTTTTGTAGGTATGGTAATGTAAGAAATGGTGTAAAGCTGGGGCGATGCTTCAACTCGGAAAATGCCTTTTGTTGGGATTCATACCAAAATAACTTTGCTTTTGCTCTTGCCTTATTGACTTGACTAAAAGGCCAAGTGATATGAGAGAACCCCAACATGAACATGTGGTCGAAATTGGCAAGGCCCAACAGGTTGTAGAGCTCTATTAGAGTGGTTGGGTCTATCCAATCCTTAATGACTTGTATCTTGGTTGGGTCCACATGTACACCCTTCTCGTTAATGATCTACCCCATATATTGAACATGGGACATGCTAAAAGTGCATTTCTTGAAATTGACACATAGTTTGTGTTGTCACAGGGTTTGGAGCATATGTCAAATATGGTGGAGGTTATCAGCCTAAATTTAGTTGAAAATCAATATTTCATTTAAATACACAACCATGAATGCATGGGTGCAGGGTTGCAAGATGTCATCCATCAATATCATGAAGGTTGCTGGGGAATTCTTCAACCCAAAAGGCATGGCCAATCATGTGAAAAGGGCCTCCTTGGATTTGAAGGTAGTCTTCCACACATCATAGGGTTTGATAGGAACCTGGTGATAACCAGACTTCAAGTCAATCTTGCAAAAAATATATGGTAGCCTTGAGCTGGTAGAGAAGGTCATCAATCAGTGGGATTAGGTACCTATTCCCGATAGTGATCTTATTCAGTCTGCGATAGTCAATACAGAGTCTCTAAGTCCCATCCTTCTTTTGTACCAAAATGATTCGGCTCCCATATGGTAATGAACTTGGCATGATGTGCCCTTTTTGCAACAACTCCTGAATATTCCTTTTGATTTCATCATTCTCTATAACAGAGCATCAATATGTCGGTAAATTGGGTAACAACGCGCCCGACATCATATCGTTTGAGCGATTGACCTAAAAATATAGAGGTACCCTTATGGGTGATGTGAAGATGTCCCTGTGCTCCTATAAAACATTTTCTATATATTGCTTCTATGCAAAGGAGCCCTATCTGGAAGTCGTGGCCACAATCTTCTTCTTTCCCTAATGGAAAATCATAAGGAAAACAAATTTCCTAATCCATGAAATAATCTTACTGCATTTCTTTGTCGAGATCAAAGAGATGATGGTAGGCGGGGCTACCTTCGATATCTTGTACAAGCTATTGCCCAAAGTAATAATCACAAAGTGAGGTCTAGTCTCATATACAACATATCACTTCCACAAGTACGGTTTTCCTAATATTACATCACAAACTTCAAGACGAGCAACATCACATTATACCTCATCCATGAAGGGCTCGATGGTATAGGGAAGTTGGCACTATTGAGTGACACATAGATCTCATCCTTGGTGAAGCCACCAATGATGTACAACTGCAAATATCCTATAGTCGGTAGGCCTAGCCACTTCATGACCTCTCATGAAATAAGGTTCTTTTAGCTCCCGCTGTCGACAATGAACTACAAAGGAGAAACCTTTATCCACATCTATGAGTGGAAGAGGTGTTACCCCTCCTTTGGATATGCAGGCTCATTTTTCTGGATCTTGGTGGTGGTCACGGTGGCACTAGGCTCCACGTCAATGATATGCTTCCCTTTTTCATCCCCCTTGCTGGTTTAAGACTTAGAGTCAGGGCATGCATATGATTCAGAAGCCTTCAACTCAGCTACCAATGACTACTTGGCCTGACACTCACTTGTGTTGTGGGTGGAACTCTTATGTAACTCACATAATTTTCTTGTATCCTTTGTCTTTGTAGTGTTTTTATTTTCTTGCTACTTTGGTAGGTTGTAATGGGTCACTCTACCTTGGATTTGTCATTTTTTCTATGTTTTGGAGGCACCTAGCCCTTGCTTCATATTCGCAGATCCAAATTCTCACTTCTTCTCTTTAAACTTCTTCTAAATATTAACAATGTATCGATACGTCGTGCCAAATGAGGATATGTCCAAAAACTCCATCTCATCTTAGATGTATATGTGTAAACAACTGCAATACTTAAGTACTAAATGAGTACCAAATTCCGCTCATAATCCTTGACACCGAACTTCTTGAGAAGGGTATGAAAAATATTGGTAAACATTGGCACGTCTTGGTCCCTTCCCTGCATCAACATGGTAAACTTTATGTATTTATTCTCATAGTTCCCAACCGGGTAGTAATTCTCCTTGATGGCATCCCGGAATGAATTCCATGTGGATGCAGCTGAAATAGTGAGGGTGAAATTTCATCCTTCTTCTCATAATAGGTTTGGCACTAGTCCTTGATATGGGGGGTTTCTTTGAGAAGTGCTAAAGAATTATTTTCCTGGCTAGAAATTTCACGAACAAAAAAATATCCTTCTAGCCGATTTAGCCATTTATCTATGGCATTTTTGTCTATATGACCTTCAAATATGGGGATCTAAAAGTCAAATTTTACCTTAAAGGGTGTGGCACTTACAGAGTAGCTTCTGAAACAAGATGTGTCGCCTTTGGGTAGTTTTTGAAGGATATGAGAAAAGTTGTCCATCGTCGCATTCCTATGTTGTTCAAGACTTGTTCGAGCAAGATTTTGGAAGGATCTCCTGCCCACTCATCTTTCTTGTCTTCGACCATGGAAGTCCATTGGGAATTATGAGGTTTCTCTTGTAAAGATTCGACTAGTTCGAGCCCTAACTCCTTATATATCAACCTCGTTGGTGACATGCAAAGAAAAACAAAGAAAGAGCAGACTACTTTGATGCCACTAATTCGAACTTACATAGGAATAAAATAAAATATGGATATAACCACAAATATAGAGATGTAGCAAAAATAAACCTTCATTTCATTAATATCAAATATTGAAATATGTTTACAAACCAAATGGAAATAAACTAGCTCGAGCGATATTAGCTTATCTCTAAGAAGACATGTGGTAGCTACATGCTTCTAAACTATGTTACAATGAGGCTCAAAGGCCTATTTATTATTGAGAAATAATGGAAAGCCCTAAACATCCTAAACCCTAACCCTAAGAGATGATGCACCAAAACTATGGGCCCCGTTTGGGTAAATTGGTACATTAAATTCCTCGGATCGTAACTTTGACATACGATCTCCATTTGGCTATCATAATTCCTTGTTTCGAAGATCTCGAAGAGGAGGCCAAAAAAGTTTTAGTAAATTGGTTGGAGACTTTTTTGGTCTTTCTGTTTTCCCTTAAAACATGTATTTTAGTCATTCAAAACAGTGCTGGAAGTTTAGGACACAAAAAATGCCAAAAATAGTAAGTTACACTACAATTAAGGAAACTGAAAAGAAACAATGGTGGGGGTCCAAGTGGAATAGTTGGGTGGCCATCAATATCCACCTGGATCAAGCTTTCACATATGATCTCATTACAAAAAACAAGATTATAAAAATCTTCCCTCCATTATCACCTTTGATGAAGATTTAAATTTCCCATGCTCCATTTATAAATTCAAATCCATATGGTAAGTGGTATGTCAATGATATTATGGGGTGGGGTAGTATGTAGTAAAATGTTTTGGAAGGGGGGGGGTGGTGGTTCGCAATACATGTGATGGGAACACGTGTAAAAGACAGTAAAAGTGAAATAACGTTTTTGGGAGGGAGGTTAAAGGTTGGATAGGAAGCCCCCCGTAAACCATATATTTATTGCTTCACACATCTTGAGGTAATTTATATAATGGTATTTTGATGTGTGAAATGCGGGGTGGGGACATAGGTTTTATTTGACTCATTGATTTTGACTTTTTGATCACCCGTAATACATGGTAACAAATTTGGTTCTCATACTTAGAGATTGTTATGAATTGATCTTTTGAACGCAAGATTAATATTTTAAATAAATAATTTGTAAAAGATATAATTATATATATTTTATAAAATTAAATTTTATTTAAAATCAAAACTATTAAAAATAACTCAAAAAACATTTATAAAAACCTCATAGGAAATTCATCCTTTAGAAATGGAAAGGGTTAGATGGAATGATATTTAAAGGAGGAAGTTCCCAAGGCAAGGATAAGATTGAAGGAAGGTGGAAAATTTTAACAAATTTAACAAAAAAATTAACTTTTAAATGTGTCCAAAAAAGCTACAACATCACGCTCCAATTTGGGACTGCTTCCCCCTGTGGGATCGAGAGAACCTTTGTACTTGTCCCTTGAATATATTGGGCATAGAGTCCTTCCATAAGAAAATTAACATCTACACTCTTAAACCTGCAATTTATGGTCTGAAAATTGTTCTGCACTTTGAAATATGTAGGTTTCCAAATAAAACTAAATTATCAACTGTTACAAGTAAAAATAAGTATAATAGTGCTTAATCCTTTGGGCTAGTGGAGTCAATAGTCAACAAATGTTATTTTCATCCCATGAAACTTATTTCACTTTAGGCAAACCAAACTACATATTGCAACTAGAATCCAGACTAAAACAACCACTGATATAAATTAAATTAATCCATAAACTGCTGAAAATAAAACCCTTTTATAAACTGCAAGCCAAAAATGAATGATCTACTACACACTAAATGTGAGAATAACTAATTCAATCCCACATTACTTCTACCTAACTGAACTAGGAATCTACACTGTTAGGTGTAGTCATGCTTCTAGTGCAAGCATGTGGAGATTGGATTGACTAGCAAACCACCTTGTCTACAGTTGAAAACTTGAAAAATGCTTACAATGTGAAGCTCAAATTCCATAGGAAATTGATTCTTACAACTGAATTCTGAAGATTGCATCCTTTTTAAAGATCTCAAACTTCTTGCCATTGTAATGAGGAAGAAAAACATGCAGTTTCATGCCATCATCATAGTAAGAGATACAATTGTCATTTTGAACCAGCGGAATCTGAAACCTAGTGGAATCGCCATATAAACTACGTGGAGTCACCAAGTGAAAGTAATACAACCAATATCAAATTCCTACTCCTTGTTCACCAATGAGGAATATATCTAGTCTTGATCGTTCTTTAGGAAATATTTCTTCATTACTAAGCTCGCTCACAATGACACCAAATGTTGTATTTTTTTCTTGAAGGCAATTCTTGGTTGTGGAACTATGATGTGAAACCAACTTGAACAAACTAGCCCTCGAACTAGAGGGGGTTCCCTCAAGTGTTACAATACCTTTTTTGAATGTTGTTCACTATCACTAGACAACATCCTATGAAGAACAATGACCAACTTTATGATTTTGATAGGTGGTTGTCGATAATTATCCAGTATTTGCTAAGAAATAAATCACTCTCTTGCAAAAACTTGATCAAAGTGCTAATGTCTACCTCTGACAGAATAAAATACTTTAGAGAGTTTGGCAGAGGAATATAAGAGAAATCAGATAATTAGCTATCCATACTGAATAATCAATCATTCAGATTTGGTAGACACGTGTAGAATAATTATATATCCAAACAAATATCCATTCAAGAGATGATAGAAGGTCACAATTAAATGACGCAGAGGAGCTAATTAAAAAGACTGTTCGATTAACTAATCTCAGTGTAGATGATAACTTTGCAGTGAGATGTCAGGGAGGTTTATACTCAACCTAGCCTTATCTTAACTCCTATGTTACCTTGAACATTTTCATAAAAAAAATTATGAAATAACATGAAAAGACATACATGAGAAACAATTGCTGTTACATAACTAAAGCCCGAATAATTCAATTAAAATTTATATAATAAAAGTATTTACAAAAATGGTAGGGTTTTGGCATCAAAAGACGACCCTTTTATAAAGAAAAAGAAACAATATATAGGAAAATATCTTCCTTGAACTGTCACTAGTCTATAGGAAACAAATCCTATCAAATAAACTAAAAATACAATATGTTGTAGAAATTTTGGAAATGGCAGAAAGTCTTCTCCCTTTAAATCTCGGAGTTATCCATTAGTTTCTGATTCTTTTTCTAATAAATCTGAAGTTAAGAAAAACCTTTCGATAGAAATCACATAAGAGAAATTTTTGGTGGACGCATTTCAAACCAACAAGTGTGGTTCATCATCAGGACTATATGAAGCGATTTTTTTTAAGATTCCACCCAGTAAATTGGGAAAGTATTACTTCACTGCTAATTTTATTCCCTCAAATATGGAGTTGCAAAAGTTGTTGCTTAAGAATTGGTTAGCTATCCATACATATGGTTGTAATATGCAATAATATGGTTGACTAATCCTTTTTTATAGAATTGATTAGTCCACTTTCCTTTGATAAAATCAGTTGATGATTCAATTTATCTTAATTATCATATAGGTGCTTAACCATTGTCGAGAAATTTGAAAATGATTTGGAAATCATTGATTTTTTTTATCACTCTTTAGTTTTAAATTTTTTTGGGGAATAAGGTATTTTAATAAAAATATTTCCTAAAATATATAAAATCATATTTCTATATTTCAATAAAACAAACTAATTTTTTCCCATGGTTTTGAAAAACCATGTCTTCAATAGAAAACCATGTCTTGTAATACTTCTCCATTGTAGCATTTATTTGTTTATGAATTTCATAAATGAAATTAAAAACAATTTACATAAATCATTTATTGTTTTCATATTACTTATTTACTTATGAATAAATGAAACTTAATAAATGATTCTCCTTTTTTTGTGAAACCCATATACTTTTTTGTTTCCCATGGTTTTGAAAACGATGTCTCCAGCCTTGTTTGGTAAATTATGAAAGTATGTTTTCAACTCCTTTTTTTACTTTTGTAAAAACTTTGGATAAGAGATTATCCAAATTTTCTCTTGAGGGGAATTTTCCTCTTTTTAATTCTTTTCCTCCTTATGATTTTTATTGAAATGTACTTCTAGAATGTGTATCCTAATTTTACTTGCATGCATATATTTTTCAATAGTTGACCTAGCCTCTTCTTACCTCAAGTTTTCACCTATGAGCTCATTCCAGACAAATATGACTATAAAAATATTCCCTCCATTATCACCTTCCATGAAGATTTAAATTTTCCACATTCCATTTATAAATATAAATCCATATGGTAAGTGGTATGTCAAAGTTATTACGAGGGGTGGGTAGTATATGGTAAAATGGTTTAGGAGGGGGGACGGGACGGGGGGAGGGGTGTGGGTGGGGGGTTGGTGGGATGGTCTGCAATACATGTGATGGGAACACATGTAAAAGGCAGTAAAATTGAAACAAATTTATGGATGGGGAGGGGGGTAGGTTAAAGGTTGGATAGGAAACCCTCCCACCTCAAGCTTTCATCTATGAGCTCATTCCAGAAAAAAAAAACAAAGATTATAAAACTCTTCCGTCCATTATCATCTTCCATGAATCTTTAAATTTCCCACACTCCATTGATAAATTCAGATCCATATGCTAAGTGGTATGTTAACGGAATTACGTGGGGTGGGTAGTATGTCGTAAAAATTTTAGGAGGTGGGGTTGTAATACATGTGATAGGAACACGTGTAAAAGGCAGTAAAAGTAAACAACTTTACCGGGAGAATGTAGGTTAAATTTTGGATAGGAAGCCACCCCCGCAAACCATATATTTATTCCTTCACACATATTAAGGTAATTTATATAATGGTATTTTATTGTGTGAAATGTAGGGTGGGGACATAGGTTTTATTTGACTTGTTGGTTTTCACTTTTTGATCACTCGTAATACATGGTAAGGAATGTGGTTCTCATACTTAGAGATTGGTCTAACTCAATATTTTTAAGGTAAGTTTACTATTAAAAAAATATAATTTTATAAAAATATAGTTATCTATATATTTTATAAAATTAAATTTTATTTGAAATCAAAACTATTAAAAATAACTCAGAAACATTTATAAAACCTTAGAGATAATTCATCCTTTAGCAATGGAAAGGGTTAGATGGAATGATATTTAAAGTAAGGAATTTGCCAAGGAAAGGATATTATTGAAGGAACGTGACAAATTTTGGCAAATTTCAAAAAGACATTGTAACTTTTAAACGTCTCTGAAAGAGTTACAACACACAACACCATCCTGACTTCTGACTACCTGATTGTCTTAAGATCCAACTACCAATATAATATTGTTGTTATCGATTTCCATGCCAAAAATCACTTTCTCTTACTTTCATCTTATTAAAAATGTAAAATATCATATTAAACATGCTAAAAAATATCCTTCAAAAAAATTTGTTTAAAAAACAAAATTTAAAAAAAAAAATTATATTGAGACAATTTTAAAATAATTTCATTTTTTGAAAAACAAACTCAATTTTATTTTAAAATATATTTTCAACTAACAACATTTGGAAAATAACATTACTGAAAAAAATAAATAAATAAAATTGTGATTACGCTAACTACGTTGTATGTCGAGGTTGACATCCCCCTCCAACTAACTTCTATGCAACAACATCTAGACTAAATTCACCTCCGACCACCAATACAATATTTATTTTTTGAACTTTTGTGTCAGGAATCTTGAACTTTCGCACACTGGCCACATCTTGGCGACATACCGCTCTAGCACACTAGCATGACTTAGCATTGCCTAGCATACCATGGCACTCCCTCCTTAGCACACATGGAACTCATTGACACTCCTTGTCACACACTCTTATTCATTCATTTCCATGCATTTTGACCTAGTTCTCCCTTGTGTTTCCCTAACACTCCCTAACGCTCAACGCACATTGGCACACCTTAGTACTTAACATAGATTGGTATGCTTCCCTAACACTCTAGCATGCCTTGTAATTGTCTAACATATATAGTCGCTCCCTCCTTAGCACACTTGGAACCCATTGACACTTCATTTCCATTAATTTGAAACTAGTGCTCCCTTGTGTTTCCCTAAAACCTAGTCCTAACACTCCCTAGCATGTGTTCACGCCACACCCTGGCACTTGACACATCCTAGAAAGCCTTAGACCTTGGCACGTCTTGGCATGCCTAACATTCCTTGGAACTATATAGAATGTGTTAGTACTTCCTAACATTCCCCGACACACCTTAGAACTTTTTTTCCATGCCCTCATAGACAACCTTACATTTTTTGCAGCTTGGGAACCTAACCAAGGCTTTGGAAACACACTGTTATGCCCAACCCAAAGTATACCTTTGTTAGAAGCTTCTTTTTCTAGCCCCTTATTGAAACCATAAGATTACCTCCTACAAGTCCTATTATGAACCTCCCTAGTACACTTCATCCTTGAGACACCTAGAATTCACTGACACTCCTTGGCACACACCTGTATTCGTTTATTTCCATGCATTTTGACCTAGTTCTCCCTTGTGATGCCCCAACACTCCCTAACACTCCTTAATATGCATTGACATGGCCTAGCATGTGTTAGCATACCTTTTCATTCCTTGGGATGCCTTTTCATTCATTAGCATGCCCTGGCACTCCTTAGCTATCATGCCCTCACAACTACCCTTACTTTTTTTGTGACTTGGGAACCCATCCAAGTCCTTCCTTGACTAAAACAACTTGAACAAGTTACAGTTACTATAACTAGACTATGCCTTGTTCACCTAAGAACTAACTATAACTCGTCTTAGGCTACTCATGTCCAATTTCAACTTATCCCACTTAACAACTCACAAGTTACCAAGTTAAGGTTCATGTCATTATGCAACCTTTTAAACTATCAGTGTTCACTTCTATCTCATCGGGGAAGTAGCTTTCATTGATGAATAGTTACACAACAAGGACCCTATGAGCCAATCATTCATGTCATCGATGTGCTACCCACACGAAAATGAATGTTCAATGGTTTATCATAGAGAGACACTCTATAATGGGTTTCATAGACACCCAATTTATAAAAATGAGTTTCATTCTATTGTTAAAGCCTATAAGTAGTGCAAGAATTATATTCTACCAAAGGAAATGGCCATCTAGACCAGTTGTAGGCTTTTCCTACTCTAGGTAATCCTTGGGAGTTTGTTAGCATGGATTTTATGTCATTTTTTCCATCAGTTGAACATGGCAATGAATGTGTTTTTGTTTTCTTTTATCACTTCCTTAGGATGGGAATTTGACACCCTACAAGAAGAGTGTCACAACAAAATCCACTCATAAGCTCTTCTTCGAGCATATTTTGGTTCATTTTAGGTTTCCAAAGACCATATTTCCTGATAGGGATAATTGGTTCCTCAGTATTTTCTAATTTAACCCTTGTTCCATGATGGACATCAAACTTGACCAAATCCATTGCCTTCCATCCCTAGATCGATAAATAGAAAGTAGTCAATATGATTATTGTAGATGTCCTTAGAATATACAATTGTGAGTATCCACATACTCATGTTGAAATCCTTCCATATTTTCAATAGAAATTAGACATAGATCTTCATATTTATATTAGCCACAAGCCTTTTCAGGTGTGCATAGGGTCCCAACAATTCACACAAATTAATGTAGCTATATTCATGGAATAACACATGAAGGTACCTCCCATGATTGGAATGAGGTAAGAAAAGCAACCAATTTTAAGGAACGTATACAAAAAAACCAATAATGAGTTCACAATATTTTGTAGAAAGTTTCCAACTCCAAGTACAAGTAGATACACAATCCATTGGGTTTCACATAAGTTTCAGGTTGGTGACAAGTTATGGTTGGACTCACATTAAGAGAAATTAACAAACTCCCATAAGAAGCTCATACCACTTTAATACGATCCTTACACTGTCACCAAGTCTATGGGTGAGAATTATTTTGAGGATAGCCATTGGAAAATTTATATTACTTCAAAGATATACGTTAGGATGATTTATGCTTGATGGGGTGCATGTCTAGAAAGAGTTCCTTTAAGAGAATGAAAAATATGATCACACCATTACTAACATAAATAATTGGGATATTCTACTTGAATGATATTAGGTAACTACACAAGCGATTTTAAGAATGGCATTTTTAGGGTTTGTTTTATATCAAGGTATGCATATCATTATGTTTTTTTTCCAAGGCATTTACATATGACTAATTTTTTTAAATAGTGCATCACTCTAATATTATTTCTCCTACATTCTCCTAGGTTGTAATTCAAAACATAATAGGTACTAAAACTCGTGAAACTTTTATTTTTTGCTCTAAATAGCTATAACTCCCAATTGTACTACTCCTAATATTCAACTTCAACTATTTTTAAGACTACTTCCTCTAATTCCTATTGTTCCTCCATAAGTAAGCTAACTAGTAGGTGGACTTGAACCATTATTAACAAGCTAGTTTAGTGTTACCTAATTATCTTTAAGAAGCATTAGGGGTGGGGTTGGTACGAGGCCAACATTGCTAATGTCTAGTGTCATGCCCACTAATAGGTTTTCATCCTCCCTAGATATAAGGGGCACATATGTTGTCCTTAGAATATGGTTTCCCATTATTTCAATTCATTATTTCTCATCCACAATATCATTCTACATTGTATCCAACCCATCACTTTCTAATCACACATCTCTTGTAACCCCACTCAGGCTAACTCACATTTCCTATTAAAATTCTCCAAATATCTTATCCTCACTTCACTACTCCCTTCCTCACTAATCTCATTTTGCAACTCCTCGTGGCTTTCTTCATTTTCTCACATCTAGTTCAACCACCACTAGTTAGTTATCTCTACTTCCTCAAATCTTAAACTTTCTCTTTAGTGTTTGTGTCCTCCATGACCATTTTGTCCTTTGATCTCTCATCTTTTACAACCTCAATGTAAACCATTCCTTAATGTAAGGTTTTACAACAACATGCTCAGTGGGTTAGTAGGAAACAACTTTTCTTAACCAACAACATTTTCATCCTTATAGGGGTTGTGTTCACCAATCTCTCTCAAAACCAATTCTAAAATTGATCCTTATATTTTGAGTACAACAAGTTCAATTCTATTACAAACTAGATACAGTGCATCCTTCCATTGTCTGCTCTCCCCAAAAATTTATTGCTTGATTAACCAAGTGATCACAATGCTCCAAAGTTATTGGATTTAAGATTTGACTTACTTGTCTTCTTGTCTCCTCAATGGTGATGTGGGGCTTCATCAAGAATATGCAACCATTCACACAAACTCACTAGAAAATTCTATACATATAATTCCAAAGTTGTCTTCGTACATGAATGTCTCCTTCAATTTTTCCATTCTCCAAAAAAAGAGTTTGGCTTCCTCATTAGAAAATATTTCGTTCTATCATAAAAAAAATATTCCACTTGTGGTTTATCCAGTCGTTCCTTCATTTTGCTAAGGCCTCAAAATCATGTCACGGTCCCAACAAAATAACCATTTATTGGCTTTAATTGGTAAACTAGGGTCCACTTAAGTGTCCAACAAACATTGTACTAGTCTAGCAATAACATTATCAATTCTTGAAGCAAGGAAGGCCTCACTTGAGGAGTGTTACCAAGACATTAGATAGGTGGGGAGCTCTACATAGTGAATTTATCATGCCGTGATGGAGTGCTTTTAAGTAACATTCCATATACATTCGTTTAACACTATGCAATCCAACAAAAACCATAATTTGTTGTTTGATTATGCTAAGCCATTAAATTAGATTGTTGTAATTGATATTAATATTGGAGAGAGATTCAAGCATTAATCTAAATGTAAAGCATAACAACATAACATATATATAAATTATTGTGGAGCTTATGGATCCAAATTTGAATATAGCTACTTAGAATGTGATTTAGACTTAGCTAGTTGTTAGGCTTGACAGGAAAAACATAATAGTAGGAAGTGAGTTTAGGATTGGGATTTGATATTTAACTATGACTACGATCATCTCTGAGCTCGTGATCAAGAACATTTTTTTTTAAATAAAATTTTCAACCTATATCTCCTATTAAACTTTCAAAATAATTTTCTACCTCATTTATAATATTTGTGTAATAAATGGAAGCTATCAAATATTTTTTCAATCACATTTGTAATATCCATTTTTAACATATGTTTTTGAATCTAAAATTATGCTTTTTATAAATAATTTTGACCTAGATTTTTGACATATGTTATATTGGTGTTTTGGACAAAATAATTTTCAACTTTATTATCAACCTAATTTGTGACCCCTATTTAAAATATGGGTGGATCACAAAGTCACCCAATAGGTTGAAAAAAACCTTTTCGTAAGTAGTTTCAAGGTTCATTTGAGGCATAAAAAAGGGATTATGGTTGTAGTGCTTGCTAATTATCTTCTACTAATTAACCATACATATAAATATGATCGAAATAAACACCATGAAAGGGGAATCAATTGTCCTTGGTGAAAAGATGGAGAGGTTGTAGATGAGCATAGAGGTTGGGTAACTAAGGAATCTTTCACCCATTAGTTAAATTGATCATTAGTTATTTGAGAGGCACTTTTTAATATTCCAAGTTATTTCTAGAAAACATTCAACATATTGGACTCTTTCTACCTACACTAAAGAGAATTAAAGGGAAGAAAATCCCTAAGGAATTGTCGACCATAGTAGGGGAAGATCTTCCTTATGTCATGTAGGGAAGTGAAAGAGAGTGCCATTGATATTTGTGGGTTAGCTTATATGTATAATTCTTTGTAACGAGTGAAGTAAAAATTCCATGAGAGAAATGGGTTGGGTGGAGTGAGTGGGAGCCTATATCTTACATTGATTTTCCCTAGTGACCTCATAACCCAACTTGAGGATGGCATCTTAAGTGGATGCCTATGACTAGGAGGAAAATTGTTCATATGAAACTAATTTCCTTGGACCATTCTTAGTTAAAAAACAAGTGTCTATGAAATTCGATTGTATATTATTTGCTATAATAAATTAACATGGATTATGCATGTTATGCATGGTCAGGTTTAATTTAAACATAGATTCTTGGTTGCTATGAAATGTTAATGAATGCTTGTTTAATCCCATTTCATTTTTGTTATTACACCTTATGTGTGCATTTAAATGAATTATATACCTCCTTAAGAAAACCATATTTGTGTTATAATGGTGAAATGGTCCCTCAAGGGCTGAAATTTTAATGGCTTATAAGTGGCTATCCATCTATGGCTGAAAATGCATGGGATGGAGATGCCACATTACTTTTTCTACCTCTTAAAAGTTTTGACTTCTTACTAATGTTTAACTGCCACTTTGACTAGTGCAACCAATTTCTTAAGTAGGCTCACCATTTTGTTTTGAGTTTATCTTGCATGTTTTCATTCCATTCATCACATCATAGAGTCATCTCCCAAAAACACAAACAACATAAATATGACATATCCACAATCTTGAGTTTTCTTAGTCATTCAAGATCCAATATTAGATAAATTGGCATAATTTAGTTGTAGCTCCATGGATAATTGAAATGATTCCTTTGAATAAAACATGTTACTAGGTTTGAATTCAAATACTACAATTACTTTTGTTCAAGGCTTGATTTTTCTACCAAAATTAATTGTGATTACATTGGATTAAGAGGGGGAGAATGAAATATAGTAATTAAAACCATGATTTTATTTTCCTTCCAACTTAAATTAAAGCTACTTTGTCTAATGAGAAAAGAGTGCAAGAGAAGATGTTGAGATAATCTATGTGCCTTTTTAAGTGATCATATTACAAATTCAGTTTATTCCATTAAAAAGAAAACTCTTCTAATGATAAATAAGTGTCCCATCTATATTGTAAAAAAATAAAGAGAAGAAAGTTAATATAATTCAATAAATTTATAAAAATCAATCCTCAACCCCTCTTTCTTCATAAAAATGGGTAAAAAGACATGAATAGAGTCAAACCTATTAATTTTAAAAAATATTACTTAAATTTACAAAGTGTAACAACTTATTCATTAATATAATCTTTATTTTTTATTATTAAATTAAGATATTAATATTTTGTCAAATCATTTATAAAATTGGGTACATCACTCCAAAACATTTTAACAAAATATCCATGCTAATTGTAAAAATTCAACATATAACAAAAATGTGTAAGAAATTTAGTCACACTATAATTATCAAAGGGAATTACAAAGTAAAATTTTGTGAGCCAACAATAATTCCTTAACACTATTAAAAACCCACGTGCACACATTCTCACCTCTCCCTTATCTGCGAATTTAAATTTTGTTCTCTTCTTTTCCGCCATTTTCGTTTTCTAAATTGTCACAACATATTCACTTCACCATTTCCATTTTCTAAATTTTCACAATATATTCACTGGCACATTCTTCACTAGTGCATTCTTCAATCCATTTCAGGCTTGCAGGTTTCTGGATCTGCAGGGTATCACATTCCCGAATTCACACTCCCATTCACCGGGTATTTATACTTGCTTATGGCTACAATTCTACTATGTCGATTTTCCAACTCGGAGCGAAACCAATTACCTCTGTATCTCTATACCTTAATTCAGATGGGAAATAGCCGCATTTAAACACCTGTGGGGACTGACAGAGTTTCGATGAGCTAGGGAAAAACATATTCAATTTTGGGTCGAACCCTAAGTGTCAGATTTGGGAAATAAGGAATGAAAATCGGCTTAAAAGGGCAAAGAAAATGGCATTATTCAAGGGAATAACCATTACAAGAGGGAAAAATATAGGCCAAAGAAGAGAAACCCTGTTGGATTCAACTTGTCATACTGTATTTTCTGCAATGACTTAACTAGTACATAACTATTTAATTTGTTTTAGAAACTATGTTTGTATTTTTATTTCTAAGTTGAAAATTATTTCCATGGGATAGCTCTAGTGTTTGAGTGCTTTCAGTTTATGTAGGAGTTCTCAGGGTTCTTTCCCAGAGTTGGATGCCCCTTTTTGTGTGCCTCTCTCAACATCCCTAGTGGGTTAGTCTTGGTTTATTGTAGGGATTTTTTCATGGTCTCGGTGGTATGAATATGTGTTTCTGCTTCGCTAGTTTTGGAAAGGTCACTCCTTAATTATAATTCTAAGTGTAATTTCTTGGGGTTGCTTGTGCCAATAATCTATCTTATCATTAGATTAAGAGTTGCAACCTCGAGGAGTCTTTGTCAGTCAAATTGTTGGAATCATGGTGGGTCGAGTTGGCCAAGTGACTATGTAGTGCCAGATATCTCCTCTATATAATCATCCTTCCTCGATGTCTTTCCATAAAATCCACTTAGCTTCTTCATTTTACGAAGTCCATTGTGTTGTTCTTCCCCTACATTGTAATCCCCAAAAAGAGTATGCTACGATGAATTTAGCAGGATTTGGGCTAATTTTCTTGGTGTCCTTGGTCATTATATGGCTATGGCACCAACCTGAATCCATTAGCAACAACTTGTTGAGCTTTCCCCCTAGTTCATTGGGGTGGCCCTATATAGGCGGAACACTGCAAATTTATTCACAGAATCCTAATGTTTTCTTTGCCTCCAAACAGAGAAGGTGCTTGTTCATTATCAAGAAAAGAAATGATATGTTCAATGTCATGATGAGAATGACGATTATCCTATCATTACCAATGGAATAGAGTTAGTGTTGCCCTAGTTTTTCCTACCCAGTTTAGACTAGTTCTCAATTCCTGCTCCGCTTGTCTATGATGAACTTTTAGATGATGTTCAATTTTGTTTGGTTTTTTTAAATTAGACCTTCCACATCCTTAGCGAGAGTTGACAATATAGATCCCTACTTGCACATAAATGGAGATATCATGGTTGGATCTTGGCAGTGGCCATCGTGGAATAGTTGCCACTGGGAATGTTTTTCTGGAGGGGAAATCATGTAGAGCCTTCAGTTTCTTGGTTTTTAAAATGTGATCATCTACATCCATGGTGAGGCAGTTTCTTGGTTTTCTAAATATAATCTTGTGCATCCATGTTTTTCAGTTTTTTAAATTAAATCTTGTGCATCCATGCTAAGCTGATTTATTGGTTTTGTAAATTAGATCCTCTCAATCCATGTTTGTTGGTTTTTTAAATTGAATACTTTGAATTAGACCCTATGAATCCATGCTAAGAGGTGGTTTCTTATTTTTTAAAATTAGATCCTCTTCATCCATGCCGAGGCGAAAACATAGATCCCTCATTGCACAAAAAGCTAGAGAAACTGGGCCTACCAATATCACTGTTAAATATGGCTGGCACTGAAGCATTTTTCTCAAGGAGAAATTTATGTAAAGTGAAGATGTTAAAGATGGAGTTAATGATGTAATTACACCTTCATATATAGTGCATAGGGAAAGGAAAAAGGGATTGAGAAATGTTGTAACATGCCTATCAATGTGGATTCATCCCTCGAAGGTAAAAATTTTCTTGATTGACTCTGATAATTTATGTTGGTGTTATGAAGTCTTGACTCTATTTTCTTGACTGGCTCTGTTAATTTTGGTGGGTGGATTCTCTGAGATTAGACCTACTACATCGACATTGAATCTAAGTGGAAGGATAAAGAAATGTCGTAACCCTTGCAAATATTATGTCTATGCTGTTGTATTCATCCCTCGGAGGTAAGCCCAACACTTTCTTGACACACTCTGTTAATTTTGGTGGGTGTTATAAAGTCATTGTCGATTGAACTATGGAGATTCATAGGGTATTTTATTAGAAATGCATGTGTGATGAAGATATTTTTCAGATTGCACTGTACTTTCATAAAATTTCTTGTAGATTGCTTCTCTCCTAGCTTTCTATCGGTTCTCTAAATAATATAAGGGATTTTTTCTGCATTAGCTATCTTAGTTTTGCACTAAATTGTTAATGCACTCTGTTACATTTTATAGGTTAAGCATATTACATCTAATGGCCCAACAATGCTCTTCAGTTATTTATTATTTTATCATTCGTATCTAAAGCTTGAAACCGACCTATTATCCAAAATCCTATATCGGTTATTTCATTACCATTTTCATTCCCTCTCCAAGAGATTGAGAATGAGTAGGTTTAGGAGGTGAGGTTGGATTAGGGAATCGATTCGTCAGAAGTACTTCACCGATCTTGATGCCTATTCTCTGGCTCTCTAACTATAGCTTAGATCCCTCTGCTTGTATGTCTCCAGGTGACCTTCCATGTTTTTCCAATAGAAGCATATATACTCAGCCTATTAAATTTATGTGCTTATATTTGGATTCAATATGTTTGGATTATATTGAATTTATGTGTTATGTTGGTCTTAAATTGTAATTTAGCGGCTCAAATTTTCTCAATAGTAACATATGAACAATATGGATTTTCATTATTAATATAATGATCACAATTTTCACATCCAGTGGACAAAATATTATGTTTGCTGGCATCAACATTTTTTAACAAATCTAGATTTGTTAAGGTCATCAAAATATGAGCCCCGAGAGATTCAACCCCGATGTTGGGTTGTGTTATATTCTTTCCACGACAAACCTGCGTAGTGAACCGGGGGGTTAGACGGGGGGCGGAGCCCCACCTTCGTTGTGTCGATTCCGCAGCAGGGGGGTCACAGGGGGGCCAGCAGCCCCCCCTGTCCAGGGGGTTTGAGGGGGGTGGGTAGCCCCCCTCTACGAGATTCGGGGCACCGCCTCGAGAATTTTTTTTTTGGATCCTATATTAGGTTGGGAAAACCTACCTATGGTTTTCGGTCCATGGTTTTGGACGCGATGGTTTTTGGTCCATGGTATTGGATGCTTCAACATGTATAAATATGCATTGTAACATTGAAAGGAATATAATGAAAAATCAAGCTGGTAGTCTCGGTTTTGAGATCCAGTGGGAAATCTCTGTGTATATGTGTTTTATGTGTTATGCTCTCGCATTTTTATTTTTCCTGTGATTTAGAATTCGTATGCAGGTAATTTTTGTACGGGGTTAAAACCTACATTTGGTACCAGAGCTGTTTTGGATTCAAGGGGACGCCTTTGTTGCTGAGGGGTTTCGCTCGGGCCTGTGGTAGACCCTGTTCAGTGGGAGATCTGCGAGATCGATTCTGGTGGTGAAAGAAGATGGCGAGCAATGGAAAGATAGAGATTGAGAAGGTCAATGGTAGAGTTTTGAGTTGTGGAACTCAAGATGGAGGATCTGTTGGTGGATAAAGATCAGTGGATCGCGGTAGATCTGGGTACTAAACCAACGGGAGTGACCGATGAAGAATGGAAGAAGTTGGGTCGGAAGGCAAAGAGCACAATACGATTGTGTGTCTCAGATTCAGTATTGTTGAATGTATCAGGGGAAGCTACGGCGAAGGCTTTATGGGACAAGTTAGGGACTTTGTACCAATCTAAGTCTCTGGTGAATAAACTGTTCCTGCGGAAAAAGCTGTATAACCTGAGGATGAAAGATGGAGACTCGGTGACAGAGCATCTGCATGCGTTTAATACTGTGGTAAGTCATTTATTATCAATTGATATTAAAATTTCAGATAAAGATAAGTGCATCAGTTTGTTGTGGTTCTCTACCAGACTCGTGGGATCTAGTCTGGTTATTGCAATAGGTAGCAATGCAACTGCTTTGCAGTTTGATGAAATAGTCTCAGCCTTGCTGACGGAGGAGATGAGGTGGAAAAATATGGACAACCAGAATGGTGATGCCTTGTTTGTACGAGGACGGTCCCAGAACAGAAACAAAAATAAGTCATCGAGTGGAGATCTAAATCTAGAGGGAGATCTAAATCTCCAGGAAAACCTACAAAGGTGGTGTGCTGGAAATGCGGAAAGGAAGGGCACTTCAGAAGGGAGTGTAAATCTAAAGCTCCTGATAAAGGAAAAGGATTTGATGATGCTCTTTCTGCAGAGGCGAAAACCACCTCAGATGAAGGTGGGGATGTGTACTTGGCTTCTTCAAGTACACATGTAGATCATGAGGCATGGTTGATTGACTCAGGTGCATCCTTTCACTTCACTCCCCATAGAGAGTGGATCTGCGAGTATGAGAAATATGATGGTGGTGATGTCTTCTTAGGAGATGATAGGAAGGCTAGAATCATTGGTCGTGGAAAAGTAAAGTTGAAGTTGCAAGGTGGAAGGGTTAGAACCCTTCCGGGTGTTCTGCATATTCCTGCGTTGGCCAGAAATCTGATTTCTGTAAGCAAGTTGGATGATGCAGGTGTAAAGACAGTGTTCGAGAAGGATACCTGCAAGATGGTTCGAGGAGCACTGGTATTGATGCGGGGAGTTCGGATTGGAACTCTGTACAAGCTGCAAGGTAGCACTGTTGTTGAAGGGTGCAATAGTTCTATGGTTCCTGAAAATGGAGCAGAAAATCTAGTGGTCTCTGGAGAGAAGACCATGTTGTGGCATCAAAGGCTTGGACATATTGGAGAGAACGGCCTTCGAATACTTCATGGTAAAGGTATGGTAGAAGGTATGAGTAATAGCTCTCTGGATTTTGATTTCTGTGAAAATTGTGTATATGGGAAGCAGAAACGGGTGAGTTTCCCCTCTGGTGGTAAGAGGACGAAACAAATATTAGAGCTTGTGCACAGTGATGTTTTTGGACCTGTGAAAGTTCCATCACTGGGTAAGTCTGTGTACTATGTATCATTTATAGATGACTTCTCAAGGAATACATGGATATATTTCCTTAAGAAGAAATCTGAAGTCTTTGACAGGTTTAAAGAATTTAAGGCTCTGGTGGAAAATCAGACAGAGAAGAAGATAAAGGTACTGGGACAGATAATGGCGGAGAATTCTGCAGCAAGGAATTTGAAGAATTTTGTAAGAAGTGTGGTATAGCACGGCAGAATACTACTCCTATACCTCAGCAAAATGGAGTCGCAGAAGAATGAACAAAACGTTGATGGAAAGGGCAAGAAGCATGCTCAGTGGTGCCGGGTTAGGACAGGAATTCTGGGCAGAGGCGGTGGATACTGCATGTTACTTGGTCAACAGGTCACCTTCATCAACGTTGGAGAATAAGACTCCACAAGAAGTATGGACTGGTAAGAAACCCTCTCTTTCACATCTAAGGGTATTTGGATG
>APFE030992648.1:130716-164719 GCA_000404065.3 Pinus taeda
TCGGTATGTATAAATATGTATTGTAACATTGAAAGGAATATAATGAAAAATCAAGTTGGTAGTCTCGGTTTTGAGATCCAGTGGGAAATCTCTGTGTATATGTGTTTCATGTGTTATGCTCTCGCATTTTTATTTTTTTCTATGATTTAGAATTCGTATGCAGGTAATTTCTGTACGGAGTTAAAACCTACACCCGAGACCCATGGTGAAAGGTAAGAAGGATACGCAAGCGATATATGGAGCCTGGGGTTGAGCTTGGTGGAGTGTTTGATCTGGAATTTCCCATTTCTGGCAACCGGGCGAGCAGAAAGCAGACTGGTCTACCCTGATGTGCACAGTTTGTTATGGGACCCACCCACCCACAGCATTTGCTACTGCATCATCTCAGCAAATGGACTATCGCTCAGCTGTTGTGTCAACCCTCCACCTCCCCCGTAGAGACCCTCTATAAATACTAACTTTCACCATTTTTCATTTTAGGCAGGATGGAGTGCGATTGGGTGTTTTGGTTTAGCTGCAAATCTTTTTTTTTATAGAACTGTCCAATTTTGGGACCGAGAGATAATATCATTGAGTCTTAGTAGTCCATACAACAATGTGGTAAGAATTGAACCTGGGATAGTTATATTTGCTCAAACCAAACTAGTTGGTTTGATTGTGTGGTGTTTCTACTATATTAATGATTAGTTGATCATGGGATTAGCATGGTTTTCTGCTTGGTCTTCAATGTCTGTGAAAAACAATAATAAGATAGGTGACTTTCCCCTGTTAGAAAATCTCCTCTTCCTCTCTTGATCCTCACTTCCTTATGAAAATCTCCTCTTCCTGTCCTCCTCACTTCCTTATGAAGTAATATTTCTAAATGAGCTATCCTAAATGTGACAAATGTAAGTGGCATTGACAATACTTGTGTGTAAAATTCCCTTGCTGTTGTTTTCTCAGTTCCTCGTAAAGATGAGATATGAATGGGTCTAAACCCCATTTCCATTAATTGTGTGAAACATCATCGCTGCTTTTTAAGGCTATATATAGCCACTAGCGTCAAGTATGCACATCAATTAATATTCTACACCACCCTTTCATTCATTCATTATTCTGTTTTGTTTTTTCCTAGTAGGCTGGATTTGGATTATATAATGGTGTGAGTTCCTCTGTGTGGAAGAATACTCTAGATAGGCCTATCTTGTGATAAATTGGAATAATAGAATATCCCATCCTTCTCCCTCTCCATAACCTTAATTCCTTGTAGAGTATCATCATGAACCAATTATAGCCAAGTGTGAGAATGGTAGTTATGAACTAGTCAATTCATTGCCCGGGTATTCTCCTATTTAATTTATTTTGGAAACTATGTTTGTATTCTTGTGTCTAAGTTGAAAATTCTTTCCATGGGATAGCTTTAGTGTTTGAGTTATTTGAGCTTCATGTAGGAGTTCTCAAGGTTCTTTCCCAGGGCTGGATGCCCTTTTTGTGTCCCTCTCTCGACATCCATAGTGGGTTAGTCTGGGTTTACATTCGATACCATATCTAAATTGTAGGAAAGTGTCTAAGTTTTCTCCACGTGAATTTCCCTAGAAAAGAAGTTGAAAATTTTCTCCACATTGTGAACTTTATGTCATTAAATATTTATGTAAAAATAATATATTTGTTAAAGTGCAAATATATACACATAGATACATATTTCTTTGTTGCCTGATTTTTAGAAGGTGCTTATTTTGAAACTGTCCATGTGTGAAAAATCTTGAGGGGTTTGCTGTGAGGTTTTCTTTAGGAAAATGATGAAAATTCTCTCCAAATTGTGAATTTTATGCCTTCAAATATCTTTGTAAAAGGCATATATTCGTAAAAGTGTGCATATGATGCAGATAGACATATTTCTTTGGTGCCAAAATCTTTGAAGGTGCTTGTTTCGAAGATTACATGTGTGTGTGTGTTGATTTCTCTAACCCCAGCTTTTGGCTAATCATTGCCTTAACAGATTCCTTTTTTATTAAATAATTATTGTTGCAGATATATTGAATAAAAAAATTTGTTGATATTTTAACAGAAATAAAAATAAACAGTGGAAGCAAAATAATCACATCAATCTCATACACATGCACAAATAGATCTCCGCCTTTCAAATATTTTGTTTTATCAATTAATCTTCAGCATAAAAGCGTCCCCTTACTAGTATAATGGCCCATTGAGGAAAAATACACATACAAAAAAACTTTGGGAAATCCCAGTTGATCAAACCCTCCAAAACGCATCATTTGATCTTGTTGGCTAATCTGGATCCTTCTCCCTTGCTATCCCTTGCACTCCTCCTCTGACTCCACGCACTTGGATGAATTTCCTTCAGCCAATAATTGTGATCCTCACTACCTCATTGGCTTGTGCTCACTAATGTGTCTTCCCTTTTAGTCTAGCATTCCTTTTACAAGTTTGAGTTATTGAGTGAATCCAAAAATCTGATTTCCAAGGTGATTAACAGTTGATATTAGATCTGAACATCACTTGAGATCAATGGTTGAGATTCATTTAATTCATTAATGCACATAGCCTATGCATTTCATTAGGTTAACTCACTTTTTCTTATGAAAGCCAATTCCTTTAATAATTCTATTAATTAAAGTAATTTTCAAGGTTAAGAGTCTTTTGGAATATTTCCACATGTTTACACACTTAGACCTGTGTGGAAGTAACTATCCAATGCCTTGAGACACATGTTGTAGATTATAGTTTTCATATGAGAGTGTAGCAGTGATGAAAGAAGTGCATCTATTTTAGGAATCTTGTGGTTTTTGTATGCAAGCATGCTTTTTTAGTGATTTCCAAACTTAGATAGAACCATTTTTAGTATACTTTTATAGTTTGACTTAGATGCTCACTTTTCTTTGGTTATATTTTATGCACAGATTTATCTTTAAGAAAAGTGCACAATATAGAAGGGTTCTATATTTTGAGCAAGGGACACACTTCTAGGTAGGAGGTAAACTATTCTAGGAAGCTTTTTCCATTCAAGTTAGGTGCTTTATCCGAGAATCCCAAGAGTGGCTTTATTGTATCAATAAGAAATTTGTTTATTTTGAGTTATTCATTAGTGCACTGATAGTATATTGTTTATTCCATGTAATACCTCAATAGTGTATGATCAAACTACAATTAATCTTGTCATAATATTTTTACTTACCCTCTTTTAGAGCAAAACTAGAGCATGTGCCAAGCTCGCACATCACAATTATATCATGCAGAGTTTACCTGGCACGAGTTTTTGGATCTAAGAAGCGAGATACCTATTGGAATTCGAGAGGAAACAATACTACAAAGTGGGAGAGAGGTTTCACAATTAACCTACCTTTCACATTATGGTCGGAGTCAGTTTATTGGAAAGATTATAGATACCCCAACATTTCTTTTATGACTAAGTGCAAGATTGAATCCTTCGACATATTCCTTATTCAATTGCCATTAAGCAATGGGTTTTCTCAGAAGTGCTTCACATCTATAAACTTTACCAGAGCTGTGATTGAGTCTTTGGATGTGGTTATCTTTTCAAAGAACACATGTACAAGAAGACGAGAAATAATATGCCTGACTATTTTCAAGTTATCTTCCTATGAATAGGTGTTCCCTTCCATAAACCTGATGACTCACACTACTTCTTTCTAGTGAACAAATTTGGGACATTTCATGAATTGTGAGACAATTCCAACCCCATATTATCACTTTCTTATTTAAAGTTATACCCACTAGATTAGAACCCACACACAGAGAATTTCATTCCCATTTCAAAATAATTTGCAATCGACTTATATCATGCTATTTAATATTTTATGTATTTCTTCGCATCCTTGGCCTATGACATAAAGATGCAACAGACTACCTTGCATTTTCTATACTAACACACCTAAATAATAATAAAGTATTCCCAAATTAGTCATTTCAAATTATCTATGTAGCTCACCTTTTGGTTTTTGAATTATTGAAGTTGTTACCTATATTGATGATATCATCCACAACCGAGGCCAAAGTGACAATATATGTTAGAGTTTTATCCATGTTGCACTAAAGGTGTTCTTTCTTCTGCAGCACTACAATACATCACAATTTCCATTCAGTAGATAAGTGTACCCATTAGCAGCCTTGGTCTGTGTGCAAATGGGTTGAATTCACATTAGACTTTATCTGTTATTTCAAAGGTGTTTCTCCTTCAATAGTACTTCATCTTAGCAAATGATTTCAATCTACACCTTCAACAGATGTATACAACCTTGGGGTACATGCTACAGATTCCTGTTTTGTTGCAAGGGTATAGCAATGATGAAAGAAGCACATCTATTTTAGGCATCATATGGTTGTTGTATGAAAGCATGCTTGTATAGTGTTTCCAAAAATAATTGTGTCCACAAAGCTTCTAACTTCTTACTAACACTGATATCTGAAATAGAACAAAAAAGTGGCACCACAAGGTACTAGAGTAGAAGTCTGTCTGGACATAAGATGATGCCAGTTGGAAAAGAAATCTTTCCTCTATATATCAAGTTTCCTATAAATTTTCTATCGGAAATTATTTGTAATTATTTTCATTCTAGAAATGATACATTATTATGATTACTTAGTTACCAAATCGAACCTATGGGGCTCTCTTGCTTCTCAAAAACATGTAACAACTACAATGATAATAGTTTTGTCTAATTTTTTATTCCTATTTTTTTGAAATATATTGACATCCCTTTCTGTAATATGCTCTTTGTATCTTAAACAACTTTAAGCAAGGACCTACAGGCCCCCCAAATTTAAACAAGATCCTATTCGAAACAGATCCCTTTGAAGCACACAATTGATCAGAATCATGAAAACAATGTCAAACCCCCTTTCTAAAGAAATGATGAGAAAGAGAGAATGAATATACAGGTACAAACCCTTGTTGTCTCTTAGGCAGCTTGTAAGGAATAAATATTTACTTGTTTGAAGAAACATAAACTGACCTACCATAAAATTCCAATGAAATGTGTGGGGAAAAATACACCTTGAGGCCATATTTAAGTTAATCGCGTAACAGTGCTCCATTTCAATAGATATCTGTAAGCCCAATGGCATAGCATTATCCTCTTTAGCCCATTGAAAATGTCATCACAATCCCAGAACAATGGTTGTGTACAAGAACAACCAACCTTTGACATAAGAAGAAAAAGTAAACAACCACAATGTAGTAGATGCATAGTATCAATGAGGCCTTCCACAAAAATTCTGCCAATATCAAGTAGGCTATGAAGCCAGACTAAAACAATTCACATACCATAGAAATGACCAACAGGAGATTCACATTATTACTTTGTAGAGGAACATGTTTTGCATTTGTGGTATGCACTTTCACTTTAGAGTGCTCTTTTTGACCTTGTCCCAACATCCACATAGGTCAATAAATCTGACACACACTACTCCAAATATAAAATATATGCAAACTACAAAAATGTCCGAATATCAAAATTAGAAGAGACATAACAAAATGAACATCAAAATTTTCTGTACAATTTATTTTGTGGATTGTTGGGAATTGAATGCACTTGAAATGTGTCAGAAAGTTGTTCCATTCCGTTGGAATCTTTCTATCCACAAATTAATCTATAAACTCCTTGTTATGATGCCACTAGTGATATGGTGATGAAAATTGAATCAAATGAACGTTTATGTGACTTAAATAAGTGAGAATCAAGGTTTGGGAGGACTTCACCACCTTTTTTTAATATAGGAATAAAAAGAGAATTAAAATATTTTTTTATTAGTTATTTTTATATGCTTGTAGGTGTCATTTGGAAGAGGAAGAGTTTAGAATTACTCATGTTGTTGTGGTAATCTTGGGACTTCTTATTACTTTGGAACATCACTCTTAAGTACTAGGGGTGTCTTACTTTAGTCAAGGATATCACCACTTATGTTTCTTGTCATCCATTGTGTATTAAGGATGATAGGGAAATCCCCAAAGATACTAACATGCTTGGAGGATGGGGGATAGAGCATTGGTTTCTTTTCTAACATTCTACCCACATTTACCCAACCCTTCACCTATTTCCACCTGCCACAATTTTGTACACATACAACTGATGCAATAGTGTGCAAAAAGCAATATTTTTTTGTAATTGCATTCTTTTTGGAATACTTACATTCTTGGGTATCTATTTAGGTTCCAAGTTAGGTGCCTCTCTGAACCTTTCATTAGAAAGCTCCTTGATTTGCTTGACGACCTACATGCATTCCTCTACATGCTATCAAACCCTATTTGGGTTTTGGGTAGGAACCTCCTAGGGTGAAAGGGAGTTGAGAATCTCTCCCCCACCTATTTATTGCATCCATTAATCTATTTTTTAATTATAAGTTTTTGTCTACAACAATTTAATTTCAAATTCATGCCTTTCCTATTTAATTTGTTTTGGAAACTATGTTTGTATTTCTATGTCTATGTTGAAAATTCATTCCATGGGATAGCTCTAGTGTTTGATTACTTTGAGCTTCATGTAGGAGTCCTCATGGTTCTTTCCCAAGGATGGCTACCCCTTTTGTGTGCCTCTCTCGACATCCATAGTGGGTTAGTTAGGTTTTACTTTCAATACCATCTACAAATTGTAGGGAAGTGTCTTGGTTTTCCCTGCCTGGTTTTCCCTAAAAAAGAAGTTAAAATTTTTCTCCACATTGTGAACTTTATGTCATTAAATATTTATGCAAAAATAATGTATTTGTTAAAGTACAAATATTAGACGCATAGATACATATTTCTTTATTGCCTAATTTTTAGAAGGTGATTCTTTTGAAAATGTCCATGTATGCAAAATCCTTGAGGGTTTGCTGTGAGGTTTTCTTTAGGAAAATGTTGAAAGCTCACTCTAAATTGTGAATTTCATGCCTTCAAATATCTATTTAAAAGGCATATATTCGTAAAAGTGTGCATATGACATAGGTAGACATATTTCTTTGGTGCCAAATTCATTAAAGGTGTTTGTTTTGAAGTTGTCCATGTGTGTGTGTTGATTTCTCTAACCCAAAATTTTGGATAATAATTTACTCGAAATATTACTTTTTGATTAAATATTTATTGCTGTAGATCTACTGAATAAAAAGAATTGTTGAGATTTTAACACAAATAAAAATAAATAGTGGAAGAAAAATAATCACATCAATCTCATACACATGCACACATAGATCTCTGCCTTTCAAATCTATTGTTTTATCAATTAATCTTCAACATACAAGGGCTCCCTTACTGGTATAATGGTCCATCGTGGAAAAATACAAATACAAGAAAACTTTGGGAAATTCCAGCTTATCAAAACCTCCAAAGCTCATCATTTGATCTTGTTGTCTAATCTGGATCCTTCTCCCTTGTTGTCCTTTGCACTACTCCTTGAACTCCGCACACTTGGATGAATGTCCTCCAACCAACCATTGAGATCCTCACTACCTCATTGTCCTGTGGTCACTAATGTGTCTTCTCTTTTAGCCTAACATTCCTTTTATAAGTTTGAGTTATTGATTGAATCCAAAACTCTGATCTCCAAGGTGATTCATTGTTGAGATTAGATTTGAACATCACTTGAGATCAATGATTGAGATTCATTTAATTCATTAATGCAAATAGCCTCTACATTTCATTAGGTTAACTCACTTTTTCTTATAAAGTTCAATTACTTTAACAATTCTATTAATTAAAGTAATTTTTAAGGTTAAGAGTCTTTTGGACTATTGCCATAGATTTATGTCTAAGAGAAGTGCACAATAGAGAAGGGTTGTATATTTTGAGTAGGCGACACACTTCTATGTACGAGATACTCTATTCTAGGAAGATTTTTGCCATGTAGGTTAGGTGCTTTATCCGAGAATCCAAAGAGTGACGCTATTGTAGCTATAAGAAATTCATTTATTTTGAGTTATTCCTTAGTGCATTGATATTATGTTGTTTATTCCCTGATATACATCAATAGTCTATGATCAAATTACAGTTAATATTCTAATAATATTTTGAATTACCCTCTTTTGGAGGGAAACTACAGCATGTGTAAAGCTTGACTGTCACAATTGTATCATGCATAGTTTACCTAGCATGAGTTTTGTTTATCTAAGCAGCCAGATACCTGTTGGAATTCAAGAGGCAACAATACTACAAAGTTGGAAAGAGGTTTCGTAGTTAACCTGCCTTTCACATTATGGTTGGATTCAGTTTGTTGGAAAGATGCTAGATACCCCAACTTCCTTTTATGACTGAGTCCAAGATTGAATCCTTCAACATATTCCTCGCTCAATTGTCATTAAGCAATGGGTTTTCTCATAAGAGCTTCGCATCTATAAACTTTACCAGACTTGTTATTGAGTCTTTGAATGTGGTTATCTTTCCAAAGAACACAAGTACAAGAACACAAGAAATAATATTCCTGACTAATTTCAAGTTATCTTCCTGTGAATAGGGTGTTCCCTTCCATAAACCTGACAACTCCCTCTACTTCTTTCTAGTGAAAAAATTTGGGACTTTTCATGAATTGAGAGACAATTCCAACCCCATAACTATCAGTTTCTTATTTAAAGCTATACCCACTAGATTAGAAACTACACAAGGAGAATTCCATTCCCATTTCAAAATAACCTAAAATCAACTTATACCATGTAATTTAATATTTTATGTATTTCTTCGCATCCTTGGCCTCTGACATAAAGACGTAATAGACTACCTTGCATTTTCTATACTAACACTCCTAAACAATAATAAAGTATGCCCAAATATGTCATTTCAAATTATCTATGTAGCTTACCTTTTGGTTTTTCAATTATCACAATTGTTACCCATATTGATGAGATCATCTACAATCGAGGCCATGGTGATAATATTTGTTAGAGTTTTATCCATGTTTCACTAAAGATGTTTTTTCTTCTGCAACACTACAATACAGTGCAGTTTCCATTCAGTGGAGAAGTGTACCCAGTAGCAGCCTTGTTCTGTGTGCAAATGGGTTGAATTCATAGTAGACTTTATCTGTTATTTTGAAGGTATTTCTCCTTCAATACTACTTCTTCTCAGCGGATACTTTTAGTATACACCTTCAACATATGCATACAACCTTGGGGTACATGCTATAGATTCCATTTTTCCAATGAGGGTATAGCAACAATGAAAGAAGCGCATCAATTTTAGGCATATTGTGGTTGTTGTATGTGGTCATGCTTGTCTAATGTTTCCCAAACTTACATAGAGCCATATTTAGTATACTTTTATAGTTTGAATTAGGTGGTCGCTTTTCTTAATTTAGGTGTTTTTCTTAGTACTATTTCATGCACAGATTTATATTTAAGAAAAGTGACAGTAGAGAAGGGCTCTATATGTTGAGCAGGGGACACTCTTCTAGGTTGGAGATACTCTATTCTATGGAGCTTCTATCATGCATGTTAGGTGGTTTATCCTAGATAGAGTTCCAAGTTTCTGCCTCCTTGACAAAGTCCCTGTGAGACAAGACACAGGTGGTCAAAGTTCCATGTCCCTAAAGTTTCCAAAAACCCACCCGAGCCTAGCTATCTTGCCTAAAATCCTTTACATCCCAGTCATCTCTTGGCTGTGATTTCATAGAGAGGGCCCTCTTTGGTTTGGTAGGGCTAACTACCAAATTAAAAGCTTGGTCTGTGGTTACCTCCGTCGATCTCCACATCAGCCTGGGACATTATGGATGATAACAAAGGGCATGACAACTAGCGAGTGACAAGGTGTTCTAGAGAATGTAAGGTTCCCAAGTCATGGAAAAATGTAATGCTAGTTGTGAGGTCATGACTCCCAAAGTGTGTTAGGAAATGCTAGGGCATGTTAACATGTGCCAAATAGTATGAAGACATGTCAAACAAGCTAATATGTGCCAAGTGTTAAGGCATGCCAGCATGTTCAAGGGTTCTGAGTCCCTGCCTCCTTTTCTTCCATATGATAGACACTTATGACATTTCATTTGCAATATTTGGTGAATTTTCTAGTTATAGATCATTTATAGCTTATAAAAGTCTTTAGAGTTTCACTTCTAATTGAGTATTCAACTGAACATATTGATTTTCTCATACATAGATATTTTTCTCTCCACCCACTTTTCATAACTTCAATAACCATTAGGTAGGGACTTGCAGCTTCGATGTTGCTTTGCTTGTTTAGTAAAATATTGTTGAGACTTTAATTTATTGAAAGATGTAGAATTTACAATTTATGAAGTTTCAAGGTCTAATTTTTAAAAGTATAATTCTTTAAAGGGTGCTAGCTCAATGGAAGAGTGCCTACTTTACAAGTAGGAGGTTGGTGGTTCGATTCCATCATGCCCTGACATCCATATGGAATGATGACAATCAATTTTTGGTGATGGAGTCTCTTTGACCATCACCAATGAGCTTTGATGACATTTTTTGACCCTCACCAAAAATATGAAATGATGATGGTCAACAAATGCCACAATATATATGCATCAATAATGCCGACCCTCAAAGGTCTATAACCATAAATAATTGTTGTTAATATGAAATGGTAGCGGTCGCTGGCCATCATTATAGTCATTATTTGTGACGAACCTTGAATGTCACCAGAACTCCTATACTTCTGCCAATGCGTCTTTTGGTGACAGTCAACGAACATCACCATATATATGCACCAATAGTGATGGTCATTAAAGGTCCATCAAAATAAATCGTTGTTGTTCATATGAAATGGTGATGGTCGCTATCCATCATTATAATCAATATTCTTGATGAACCTTGAATGTCACCATAACACTTATACTTTTGGCGACACCACCTTTGGTGACGTTCAGTTTTTGGTGACTGAGGCTATGGTCTATCACCATTTCTCATATGCAATGGTGACAGTTGCTATCCATCGTTAAAAATCACTATTAGGGATGAACTTTGAATGTCACTACAATACCTATACTTTTGGCGATGCCACCTTTGGTGACAGAGGCTATGGTCCATCACCATTGCTCATATGAAATGGTGATGGTCGTTATCTATCATTATAAATCATTATTGGTGATGGAATCTGTATGTCACTACAACACCTATACTTTTGGTGGCGCCACCTTTGGTGACGTTCAGTTTTTGGTGACGAATGCTCTTTTAATCGTCACCAGTGTCCTTTTTTCTTATAGTGAGAATTTAGAAGTAGGAGTAAAGAAGATGGAGTATGAGTGTATTTAAAAGAATTGGAGGCAATATCATTAGGTACATTTAGAAATAAAGATAGAATAGAGTAACAGTGAAATAGAAAGGAGGAAATAGAGAAAGGGAATAGTGGTAAAATTTTAGTGGTAATAAAGAGGTAAAAACAAAAATAGGATAAGGAATAAGATTTAGAAGAACAAGTGATATATGTGTGTGTGCATGTCGAATAAATGAATAATTAAGAGGGATTATAGAAAAGGGAAAAGAAGAAATACAAAGTACTTGATCCTAAAATGATAATGTCTCTGTCAAAAAGATAATGTTGTAACCTGTGGATCCAAAAGTAGTTGTAGTGGAAAGTTCATGTTGGTTGCATAAAAATGAAGAAAGACATCTTCCTTAGACTTAGGGAAAGGTTTCTGTAGATTATTTCTCGTTGCCACCAGAACCATCTCTAGAGACCTACTAGAGATAGATTAGAAATTCATATTATTTCAACCAACATTCCCATTTTATTAAAAAGGAGGGGATAGTCCTACCAATAAACTAGTTTTTTGGAAGACACCTTGCATAAATATGCCAACAAGCTAGTTTTCACGGTTATGCAATTATTATTTTTTCTTTATTTATTTTTCTTGATTTTTTCCTTTTCTTTTCTTTTCTGATATTTATTTTCTTTTTTCTTTTTTCTTTTTTTCTTTCATTATTAAGGGAAAATATATCATTACATACTCACATTAGGTTGGGTATCAACTTTCTGTACTGTTTTTAAGTCTTCTTATTTTTCAAACTACTTGATGAATTCTTCTCTAGTAATGGGATGCTAATACAACCTGAGTCTGTGACCACTTACCATGAAATTCGTCCCATGGCCATTGATTGCTTTGATTTCAAAAACTCCATTGTTGAAGGATCGGACCACCTCATATGGTCCCAAGTAGTGGGTGTGAAACATCCGTTTAAATTTTTAAAATTTTGAGTAAAAGAGAAGTATGCATTCAACTCGCTGAAATTTATTTCTCTTGATTAGTTTGTCATGCCACTTGTTGTTCCGATGTTGGATCAATGTAGTCTACTGAATTGCATCTCTTCTCATCTGATCTAATTCATTCAGCTGTAAGAGATGTTGTTTTTGTGCCTCACAAAGGTGTAGGCTCAACTAAACCACAATCCTATAAGTCTTCATCTAGAACTCAATTAGTAATAGGACCTGCTTCCCATAAACTAGTTCATATGGTATATGACAGGTGTTGTTCCTATAGGTAGTCCTATATGCCCACAAGTCCTTTGGTAACCTTTTTTTCCAATCTTTTTTGTTCATATTGACCATTTTCGTAAGGATCATTCCAATTACTTTGCTTGCGGACTCCACTTGGCCATTGACCTGTGGATGATAAGGAGATGAATTCCTATGGTGGATTCTATACTCCTCCATAATTCCATTCAAAAAGCTAGAAGTAAATTGTGTCCCATTGTCAGTACTTGTTCCCTAGTCACGCAAAATATCGCAAAAATATTTTCAAATAGAAAATCAATGATAGAATTTTTGGTAGCATATAAAACAACTTTAGCCTCTATCCACTTGGTAACAAAATCAGTGCAAATGAGAATATACCTTTTATTTAAAGATGGAGGTGAAATTGGAACTACAAAATCATTTTCCCATTTTTCTAAAGGTTTAATATTCCCTTGTAGACATAAAGGAAATTCATCAACCTGCATTGGGTTGCTCGTCGACTGATAGTTGTCACACTTGCTGACATATCATTTGGCATCCTTAAAAATGGATTGCCAAAAGTAGCCTACACAAAGTACTTTGCATGTTGTTATCTTGTCACCAAAGTGGCCCCCACATGGTTCATCATGGGCTTCCTTGGGGACGTCAAACATGTATTCCGTGGTGTTATTCATATGACCAAATAATAGGCTATGTATGCAAACCATGGAGAATTAGTAGACAGAAGAAACAAATGCTCATCTGGGAATGAATCATCAATAGGAGAAATTTTACTTGGATTATTAATCCTAGATAAAAAATCAACTTCAACATTTAATTTACCAGGCCTATGAATTATGGTAATGTTAAATTCCCACATCAATAATAACCACCTCATAATTCATCCACTAGTCAAAGGTTTATTCATTATGTATTTAATTGAAAAATGTTTTATATCAGAAAAACTTCATATCTAGTAATTTATTGTCTCAATTTATTAATGGAAAAGACTACAACTAGAAATTATTTTTGTATTACTGCATAATTTAACTCAGCGGGGCATAAGTTTTTACTAACAAAATAGATCGCATCGGATAACTATTTGTATTCTTGGCCCAAAGTTCCACCAACCGTAGTAGGTGTACGATAACTTATATTTTATTTGGATATACCTGTATACCCATGTTCGAAAAGGACCAATCCTACTTTCCAAATTAATCTATACTTCTTCTCACTCAAAGCAAGGTGGGTGTCTTGGCACCTGGACAATAGGTTCTCTAAATTTTGGAGGGTTACTGAAATCAATCACCAAATACTGAAAAATTGTTCATATAAATTTCCATGCACTCTAGGTCGGCGAAAAATTCTAAGACAAGTGAAAGTGGTCTTGTAATGATCCTCTGGTGTGATTTTTATTTTGTTTTAACTACTAAAACCATTGAAAAAACAAATACTTTATACTCGTAAGGGTATCTAGTACATGGTTAATGAAGGGAAATGGAAAGAAGTCTTTGAGTGTGGATTTATTCAATTCCGGATAATCAATACAAATCCACCACTTCCCATCCCTTTTCAAGACCATTACCAATGGGGAGACCCATTGGCTTTCATATATAGGATACATGAAGTTAGCGTTCAAGAGTTTTTGAATCTCTTCTTTAACAATATCTCTGGGCATATGATTTATTCACATTCAGGGCTATCAAATAGGTCGAGAACCCTCCTGAATATAAATGTGATGAGTACAAGTTTCAGGAAGAATTCTATTCACGTTCACATAACTCCATGCAAATGCATCAAGGTGATCTTGCAATAATTTCACAAGCTGCTCTTATTGAGATGGGTCAAGATCTGAACTAATATTTAAGTATTTTCCTAAAATCACCTCAATGAGTGCAGTGTTAGGCTCATGAATTTATGTTGTAGCTATCATGTTTTGTAGTAGTCGTGAGGATTGTGGGCCAAAAATTTCTTGGAAACTTGAACTAAGGATCTGATGAAGTAGCTCAAAGTCCTAAATGGTATCTAACTTACCAAGAAAGTCACTGGTCTAACTCCCCTCAAAACACTCATCATACTGATGGATCTGGTCTATTATAGAGAGAGATTGAGTTTCCTCATCACTACTATCATCATATAAACATAAAGTATCACAAAGTTCCTATATAGATCTAGAGGGAGGATATAAGGTGACCTTCTTCCTAAATTCCCCACGCATAATAAACATTTCACCAGAGTGACAACCGATATTAGGCACATTCTTAGATCAAAGGGTCATTGATTTATTCTGTGTTGGTCATTGAGGAGAAGTGTGATGGTAGTGGTTTGATGTTGAGAATATAATAGAGGTGTGTGCACAGATTAGTGGTAATTTTAGTGACAGACAATGTTTAAAGGATTCATAAACACCGATGTGATTAGAGGTAAATCATGTAGTTGTGCACATGAGATGGGAGAGGGATGATCTTTTGGATTGAATGAATATCATATTATTGTGATATAAATTAATGAAGTGATGAATCATTGTTAGTTAGGATAACTGAAGAGGAGGAACAAAGATTGTGGGTGCAAATATAATGTTGTGTAGTTGTTGCATATGGGTTCAGAGACCAAGCATCATTCATGTAGTAAAATGTGGTTTTGAAAGTGTTTCGATTGTTTTAGGATGTTCTAATGTGTGTACGATAGATTATATTTTAGAAAAATCTATTTATCTTGTGTATATGCATAGCCTTGAATTCTTTCATTATATATTTGTAGATGAATCTTGGTGTAATGCTACTAGCATGCTTGGTTTTGGTGTATGATAGATTGATTCTACATAGAAGATTGTGTGCATGAGTATAATATTATTTTGAGAGGACTGATTGACTAATTGAGTCAGAGAGGTGTTTTTATTTAGTTATTTTTGAGCATAGAGTAGGTTTATTGGTCTAGTTTGAAAACGGAATGAAACAAAGCTCATGTTTGTATTCTTTGTGAGTGGTGGATCCTAGTATGAAATATTGTGGAATGAGGTCCAAAAGAGAGATTGAATATTTGGGCATCCAATGATGGAAATTTGTGGCTTGTTGTTTCAAGGTGTAGCGACATCCTTCAGGTAGTGGCTTGAGAACTTGGAAGTAGAAGCTTGCTTGTAGTGGTGGTTGGAAAGTAATTAGGTGTTGGGGCTTCTGGTAGGTGGTGCCTTGCAATGTCGTGGGAGTGGTGGCTTCCAAAAAATGGTGGTTTGGAAATTTCCAAGAGGTAGTCGCTTACAAGGAGTGTTTCTCATGTGATTGGACAGTTGTGGCATTGCACATTAGTGGTCGCTAGTGCATATGATGTGAAAAGGAATTTTGTTTTAAAAAGAATAAGGACGAAGTATAATAATGGATGATGGTTTTTATCCTTTTGGTTTTCACCTTACATCTAATGTCTCTGTGTGCATGATGATACTTATGTGTTTCTCACTAGTGTTTTCTTGATTTACTTGTGATGGTTCATGTGTTTATGATATATTATGTTGTTTATGGTTTACTTTTGCATGTGTCATTGCTCAAGATTTAATATTTATTATCTATATTTTATTCTGCTAATGAATGCTTCATTTAATTGACATGAAATAAAGGGATAAATGTAGTAAAATTTATCCATCCAACACAATACTATTTCACCCCCCATCTCACTATTATTACGCTTCCCACTTACTCGCTAAAGAAATCATATTGTTTATCTCATGTTTGTTCAATCATTATGATGTGATGGTTGTTCATTTCTATGTGTTGTATCTCAAGGATACAACATGCATGTGTCCATCCTAAGTTTCTGTAGGCCCTCTTCATGATTTTAATGTGAAATTGTATATCACCATTTTAATATAAGTGTTGTTGTTTTGATATTTATTGTGTAACATTGTATTAATTTTTTAGCTTTCATTGTAGTGTGAGTTAGTTTTGAATGGAACCATTGTTATGTGGTTTTTGTTGAAAGAGTGACCGAACTATACATTATGCATTGTATTTTGCAGCCTACACATATGGAAAACATCTATTAGAAACATGAAACAAAAACGATAAATATACAAAAAAAAACTTTTAATCATGAACTAATGAGCAAGATAACATAACAAAAACATTACAATAATGTAATGGGAAGAAATGTCTCTTTATTGATAGTGTATAGAGGAGAATATAGTATTTTCGAAGATACAATAGGAGATGTGAATCTCTTGAAATTATAACTAATGATTACTTTCCATTAATGTCAAAGGTTGATAATTGGTCTATATTGACCTCAACCTAGTGTGTATAGGAGTAGACCCATCGAATATCAAGGCCAAGATGTTGCTTGAAGTCTAAATGAAGCCTCATAAATCCAACACATATATCCATATAGCCTTAGCCAAGGCCTACATGAGGAAATGAAATTTCCTAAGTGAAATCAACACATTATAATGTGAGCTATAGAGTATAAGACCAAATTTATAGTGTAGTTCCCGAGAACAAAAGGTCTGAAAATGCCTATAGGTAAAGAAATATGAAAACAATAGGAAAAACCATCAAATTTTCCAGGGTATTCATAGTGCGCAAGGATGTCTAATGTCTATTTGATACTATCAGGAAATCCAGCAATGAAATCCATGGATTTTCCTATGGTAATTATAAGGAAGTGAATTTATAAAAAGGGCAAGGAGATCGACTAGTTTGGTGTGTGCATCTCAAGTGATCTATTTGCCTCTAACATTAGTAGGCTTCACAAGAAATTTTCAATTATTTTTTTCTTTTTTGTAGAACATGTATAAGGAAGAGGACTTACTAATTTCCTTGATCTATGCTTAAGACCAAAATTTATTTTTCCTTTTCCTTATTATATGCACACCTTAAAAATTTGTTAGACGATTTGTTATATGTGCAACATATGTTAAACATTGAAGGTTTATGTGCGTTGTATTCATGTTGGAGGCATATATGCATATGACATGACTATATGCGAATTATTTCATAGTATGGTTTATAGTTGCATATGCTTGGATGCAATGAGTTATATAGGATTCATTAGTGGATTGATTGCCGAGACCAATGCTTTGCGTATATGATAGAGTATTGTATATGCAGAGATCAGTGGCATAATCTTATTTTACATAGTTTCCTTATGATTTTAATGTTGTTAATAGATTTCCATCTTGCAAGTGTTGGTTGACCTTCATGTATCAATGACCTTGTATGCTCTAAAGGGCTACAGTGATAGAGAGACTTTTGTAGGGATAAGGGACCTTTGATGATCAATCTATATGTATAAATAATCACATTGATTATATGTCCTTATACACTTATCAACATTATATGTCATATGTTGTTGTTGTAGAAGGGTCTAAAGTGACGAAGGTTTGGTTTTGTATTTGAGAAGTTATAGTACAAAATACTTTGAAAAAGGTTTTGTTTGTGAATTCAGTATGATTGTAATCATACAATACTAGGTTTGATGATGTTCCAGACTAATGTGCTAGTTGTAGGGTTGGAAGAAAGAAAATAAATCATCATTTGGATAGAGGCTTGTTATGATATAGTTCTTAATTGGTACCTTTATGGCACTGTTGCTTATAAATACCTATGATGATGTTGCTTTGATCTAGTTGTCTCAATTTTTTACTATTATTAAAATATTTGTTTGGAAAAGTTTTGGTTGATAGGAGTTGCATTATTGGTTGTTTTTAGGACATTATGTTTTTAGTCACATTGTGCATATTAGAAAGAGGAGTTAATTTTTTATTTAATAAGAATAATGGGTCTAGTAAGATATTTTGAAACATGGCCTACCAATTCAGTGATTGTTATAGGTGGTCCTAGTATGAAAGATTTGGATTTTATAGAAGTTTGGATTTAATGAGTACGAAGAGATTTAGTACAGGGGTACTCTATTCATAATCAATTTCAGTGACATTTCTTTGTCTTTTACAATCATATTTTCTAACAAGGATTTGTTAGATTCTATGCTTGAGGTTTATATATGGTAGAATTCCATTAAAAGAAACAAGAAATAAAATATTTAGATTATTTCTATTACTTGGTACAAGTGCATGCATTTATATTACTTAATCCACATGTAAGTAGAACAAGTTCATGAATTTATATTTCTTATTTTATTGCTTCTAGTATAAAAAACCTTCTCCAAAGACCAACTTGGACCAACAAGACAACCCATGTGTTACCTATGAACATCCCAACAACATTGACGAAGGGGATGCCCTACAAGTTGACTCAGAAACACTAACTGATGGGATATCCTACAAGTTGACCTGAGCCAATGCTCAAGTAGACCTAGTTGGTCGCTCACATATTATGTCACCCTCTGCAAGGATAATTGGGTACCATTACTACCTTAGCTCATCTCGAAATCTTTATGCGAAGTTGGAGTGTTGAGACTTTTTTCAACAAATGAGCTAGAACATTACTTGTCAGTTCTAACACATTATGTTAGATATTCTTGTTTTTATCTCTTTACAGAAGCATATTATTCAAAATAAGAATGCTATTATTAATTATATAAAATTTAACCCACTCACTAATTGATGGATGAATTAGTGTAACTCCCACACTTAATCACTTCATATAATATTTTTAAGTTTAAAACTTTAAACCCACAAAATCAATTCTAACACTATTTTTACAATAACATTATTTTATTATTTATATTTCATAATAAAACTATTATGTTTCCCTTTCTAGAACAAAAGATTTAAAATAGAATAAATTTGTTCAAATTCTAATAATGTTGCTAATATACTGTGATCCACAATTTAAAGTAAAAATAGCTATAAAGCAGTCATCAAGGGTTATCAAAGGCATAAAAGCTACAAAATGACTCTAATAAAAATTGTTCCTTCAATACATATTATTTATTAGTCCCTGCCTCTTGCATAAGGGATTATAGCGTTCGATCGAGCATTGACCAGGTATTAGTTCTTTTGTTGACCATAAATTTTTAGTGTTTAAGCAATTTTAAGCAAAGTTTATTGCTGGCGATTTCGCTCCAAAAAATTTTAATCAAAATTTCGATTTCACCCTCTTATTGCAAGCGTCTCTTGCCCTGATGTGATTTTAGTGACGGCAAGTTATTTTATCCTAAGTTTTTTCTTTTTACACTTGTCACCATTATGTGGTGACATGATCGTTTAGAGTAGTGAACTGCATGACGAGATAGGTGGTGACCATCTGTGAGTCTTTTTGCATGTAGTCACATTGATAGAGGCGTCCTCGTGTGGCTTACAATAGATTGTATACATTCGGGTCAATTCAATTCGCATCAGAGCCATGCAGTTCAATTTGCATCAGAGCACAGTCGGTTCAATTCAATTCGTATCAGAGCCAACCAGTTCAATTCGTAGAAAAAAGGTAGAGAAAGACAAGAGCCTAATTGCACTTCTTCGTTGGTCCACTATTTCACTGAACACTTATTTAGTTAATTTGCACTTTTTCATCGATCCACGGCTTCACCCAATGCCTATCTTATCCATTTAATCTGTGCCTGGAGGTACCATTTCAAAATTCAATTATCTTTTTCTGTCAGCCTAAAAAAACCATAACTTTTCATTATAAAAATGATTACAGTAGCTTGTTTTTGTTATACTTCTTCAAAAAACAATTTTGAATTTCGAAATTCAGTTAAACTGTAATTTCTTAATTACTTAATTCAAATGGACTTACCTCTTATAAACGAAAAATTCCATGCCTGCTCCCCCACATGGTACCTATCTTCTCTGAATCTGAATCGGAATGGAATACCAAATATGTAAAGTCTACCTCAGCTATCCCTAGCAAAGACTAAAGCAAGGGCTCTCTCTTGATAATTGCCTCATGCCTTGCTTGGGTAGGATTTTTCATTCTCCAGGTGGTTACCATGTTCATGCATAGTTACAAATGTCTTCATGGTTCTATTCAGATATAGGAATTCAAATAATACTAATCCATTGCTTGAATTGCATATCAATTCATGGCCCAGTATTTCGGGCATGATGCATCTAAAACCCTTCTAATCCATTGTTGCATATACTACTGTTTGGAGACTCTAGGCTTAGGTTTGCATTCTTCACCTTTTTAGGAAATTTCTCATTCTTCTGTACTACATGAAAGTTTTATTTTAACAAAAAAGTTCTATCAAAAGACCCTTGCGATCTAGAGTTCAACTTTCAGAGTTTATTATGTTTGTTTCCCTAGTTTCAAAAATAATAGTTCCCTTTCTAATCCACTAATTTAGTTTTATGTAATTGCATCTCACTATTTGAGATTTGAAGCCCTCCCTCGTTCTTTTAGTCAGAAACTGGATATTTTCCTATTTTTGCCTTGTTTATCTATTGCCATTGTCATCAACATAGGATCATAAAATCATTTTACTAGCAAGTACAATCTTATATTGGTTCTTAATTTTAAAAGTGTATCATAAAAATTGAAATTGGGAATAGAAGTATTATAATGTAAAATAGTAAAATAAAACAATAATTGGCAGCAACTATTGAAATTGAGGGAAAATAAGACTACGGTTACCTGGTTTGTTAGATGTAACTTATGATGATGTACATGGACCATATTCAGACACTCTTCTCCTTTTCTGCATGGCAGAGTCTCTCGGTGTGATGACAAAGCCATTAGTTCTTGAATTTTGACTGCTCACATTGTCTTTTTTTCTACTTTGTAATTTTGCCATTGCCCTGTTCTTCTCCCTTGAGATCTCTTTAAGCCTCTGAGCAATGTTGCACCTGAGGTTTTCCTTGATGATTCGGCCCCCCTTTTCTCCAAGCGATATTGCTGGAGCAGACGGAACAATCCCAACTGCTTGGCCTCCGGGATGGACACACCCCATGACAACACAAGAGGCAGATCCCTGCAAAGCTTCATGAAACGCCCGCCTATTATGGTCGTGCGACATGTTGTACATGCAAAAGAGATAGAGGTAAAGACATTGGGTATGCAAGAGGAGAGGTAGGCAGGTGGTAAAATTGTGGGCCCACAGGATTTTGCGTGCTTGAAATATATTTTTACATTATACCTTTTTGTGCATGTGTTACAGGTGTCTTTTAAACGCTCTGTCTCTCGTAGAAATGAACCTTGATGGGTGACTCAACCTGCCTCCATCTTCACTTTTGAATCAGGAAATCTGAGTTCTTCACTTGTGTATATACCCCATTTGAGTATTAGCAGCTTCCATGGCTTCTGCAAGTAGGTGGTTTGTCCTATATTTTGGGATAATTGTATTTGTTCTCAGGTAACAAATGCGATGTTTACTGATATGTATTCTATGCTTCATGAATTATGTTCTTCTTGTTTTTCCAATATTTGGAAGTACTATATAGCTTATCTCTGTTTGATGAAACAGATGTTTGTGGAGGCTGCTGAAGTCAGAACTTCAACAATACCTGGGGTGAGTATATATGAAGTTTTGATTTACTCTGCAAGAACAAAAAAATTCATTGCACCTACAGAAGCTGAAGCATTATTCACACAACAGTAGTACCTTAGCAGTGCATTCAATATTGTTAGGTGGTAATATGGACCTACTTCAGTAGCTTTAGATTCAGATTCAGTGAAGCTAGGTACCCTGTGGGGGAGCAGGCTTGGAATTTTGCCTTTATAAGTGTCTTTGACGGTAAGGAAAATTTTGAAACATCAAAAGGTGACGGGTAAAAGAAATCTGAAATAGTAAATTTGATGACCAAACAGTAGTAAAGTTTAATGAGTGATTTTAAATAAAAACCAAGTTAGACACTGTTGTAATATCTATTTCTTGTTAAAAAATGTTTAGTAAATTGGTCGGAAATGAGAGTCTTAGAGATAAAAGTAAATGCTCAGAAACATTTTAGTGACTAATCATGGTTACATACATTTTATAAACAATTTAATAATTTTTTTGATGTTATAGAGCTAAAAGTAAATGCTGAGAAATATTTTAGTAACGAATCATGGTTACATACATTTTATAAACAATTACATAATTCTTTTGATGTTATGGAGCTAAATTAATAAGCTATTGTACCTTGTTTCTTTTAAAAGTAAACACATTCAAACCTCCCTTCTTATGGTTATAAAAAAATTACATATAACCATAAAAAAAAATTGATGCTGTAGAATAAGATTAATAAGCTCATGTGCTTTCTTCTAAAAAATTATATTCAAACCTTCTTCCTAATTGTTATAAAAAAATTACATATAACAATTTTAAAAAAGTATCACACTTAAAATACCAAAAAAATATGACACTTAAAATACCTGAAATGACCTGCCTGAAATAAATTAAAAAAAAAAAAACCTTAATCAAATCTCCGATCAAGATATTTTTGAAATTCCAGGTCTGCTAGGGAGATAGATAACAAGATATATTTGGCATTCTAGGTGTGGTAGGGAGATAACAAGATATACTTGAAATTCCAGGTCTGGTATGAAATGAAAACCATATTTTAATGATTTACACTATCATTTAAGGTTTAAAAAACAGTTCAAAAAATTTGAAGCATTATGCACATAACAATACATTTAATATTGTTGTCAGTAAGATATATAGATAGGTGTAGCTGAAGTAAAATCAGATCTAGAGAAGCTAGATGCCCTGTAAGGAGATGTCAAGTATGTGTTAATGAAATGAAAACCATATTTATACTTTGTGGAGTCTAGATCCACACTGATGTATTTCAATGAAGTTTTGGCTCTTATAACTGCTTTGGATAGACTCTCATGAATTTACAACATAACATTATTTTGTAAAGGAGGAATATTGGTTAAATAAGGCTAAATTATCCAGTGAATCAGGTTGCGTGTACATATATTTTATTTCTGCCAAATTCAACTAACTGAGATAGATGTTATGTAACTGTTCACCAGCGCACATTGCCACATTCTATATGGTATTGCTTTGGTCATGGTATGCCCGTTAGGAATGTATGGAATACCAAGATCTTTGGTATTTTTTTAAATCTTATTTTATGAATTTAAATTAATGCAAATATATTGAATTTTAAAGAGTGAATGCATAAAACATTATATTTATCAGATTAAAAAAAATCATATAAAAATATTTAAGATAAATAATGTCTATATTAATTAGTGTAAAATTGGATTACCCCTACAGAACTCGAGTTTCTCAACCCTAGCAGGAACTACAGCTATGACAATAGCTGCCTTGTTTAGTGCAGTACTCGGCACACATGAAGACCACATATCTGTTTTGGAATTTAGGCATGGGTAGCATTATCACCTCTGATGGTATCATTAAGTAGATTTAGATCATTAATGATCAATTTTGACTCATTCTACACCATCGCGTTAACCCTCCCCATTTCCTCGACATCTTGGTCATTGGAGGATGCACTCATAGACATTTCCATGTCATTAGTTTAAGAGTTGAAGGTGTTTCACTTCGACTGCTCCATCTTCGTTGAGTTTGGAAAAATATATACATTCATAAGAAACCATTCAATGATGTACATGCTAAATCCTCTATTGCAATATTCATATGATTTTTGAGTTATACAACTCATGGTGAATAGATGTTGTGAGGTAATTTTATGTTAATTTATATGACCAAAAAATAAATAAATAACTACATAGTACAAGGGCAAGGTGCTTTATATTTTAGATTTTAGCATGGTGAGATGTCGTCTCATTCAATTAAATAAATAAATGGATATTATGTGTCATAATATTTAAAAAATAAGTCATCTTAATTGTGGATTTATTATGTATTAATAACTATTCAATTTCTGAAAATGTATTTAAATGGAAAAAAAATTACACATTATAATGGATCTTTCTTTATAAAATGTTTATAGAAATATTTTGTAAAGTTTCATAGTGATAATTACCTAGGGATATTATTATTATTACTATTATTATTATTATTATTTGGTAGTATACTCCTCGTCTATCATTTGGCCCAATCTGAGTCCATATAACTCCTTAGACTTGCTATCAAAATATCTTTCAAGTATATACTTTTTCCTGAAATATCCCTCAAATTTGTTCTAGGACAGCTCTTCCTGTTTTATGCTTTATAAACTCCTTAAATCTTCCTACTAGATGTCAGCTTTACCTTTCAAGCTGACGGTGGCTATCCTAGCTCTCATGTTCTCCAAATAGATATGAATCCTAAAAAACTTCTTCATTCCAAGGTGACATGTGTCAACATATTTTGACTTCTTCACTTCACCATCAAATGTAGCATGCTCAGAATCCTCAAACTCCTCTGGCATATTCTTTTTCCCTCCTTTATTCATGGTGTTGTTGGTTAGGATGTTGGTGTGGTCTTCTATGAGTATTTTCATGCTATTTTCTATGGGTGCTTTGAGGAGTATCCATCAACGTCCTTTCACAATCTCTTCACTTGAAAAACTTTTCCTTTTCTTGGATCCACTACCATCTACCCCATTAGTTCTTTCTTCATGTCCCAAATGGATTTCTATGTTTATATAATTGGCTCCCAATTCATGTTTCTCTTGCCTTTGTAAATCTAAGAGGCTATATAATATCAAAACATTCACTTGTTCTTGCCTTTATTCTACTTTGACAAACCTTTATTGCGCCTCAACAATTCTCTCATTATCAAACTTACAACTACTTATTTCGTCTCTTAAGCTCCTCAAAGTTTCCATCCAATCAAGAGAGTTTTCCTCCCTTCATCGTCCAACTGATCTTTCCTCTTCAACTATACTTTCCTATTCATATCCATGTTGTGAATGATCAAAACTATATTGCACCATTCCTTTCCTCATCTCCTTTGAATCTTAGTGTGTTCTATGTGATTTCATACACATATATAAATGTTAGATATTAACAAAATGCTACTGCATAATAAACATTATCACCATGGATCGTTGTTGTAAATATGGTAATGTAAAGCTACCGACAACATTACACCTATGTTTGCACATCAATATCAATAAAGGTCGATTGATGCATCTAGTTTGTTTCTTTTCTCTTTCGGTACATGAAAGTATACGAGACAACCCAAAATTCTAAAATGTGAGACATCAAGTTTCTTACTTGTGGATACTTCTTTAGGTGCCTTGAAGCCCAAATATTGATGTGGGAATTGGTTTTGGACCTACACATCGGTGTTGGCAGCTTCTCGCCCTAAGAACTTTAGAAGACCTTGATCATGAAGCATAACCCGGGTAGTTTTTATGATAGTACGATTCTTCCTTTCAGAAACACCATTTTGTTCAGGAGTATAAGTAGTTGCCATCTCCCTCTTAATGACAACTTCTCTGCAATAGTCTTTGAGTTCATTAGACTCATATTCATCCCCATTGTCAGTCCTCAGTATTTTTATCTTCTTCCCTATTTGATTCTCGACCAAGGCTTTGAAGGAACAAAACCATTTTAATATTTAATCCCTCTTCTTTAAGAAATAGATCTATGCCTTGCAAGAGAAGTCATCCACAAAAATAACATTATACAAATATCCACCCAAAGAGGTCACAGGCAACATCCTTGATAGATCATAATGGACCAATTGAAGAATATCAGTAGTTTGAGTCTCACTTGAGGGGAATGGTCCCCTTGTACGTTTTCTAGTTCCACGTCCCTGACAAACACCTTCATGATTTAATTTGAATTCGAGCATCCCTGTGACCATCTTCCTTACATCGGGTAATGCTTTGAAATGAAGGTGAGAAAATCTCTGGTGTCATAATTTGCACTGAAGAGAAGTATCACAAGTCATTGCTCCCAACAGAGTTCCTCCAACTTGATAAAGACCTCCAACCCTGAATCCTAGAGTGAATTCATCTCTTGGATTCCTTTACCAAATACTAACCTTCCCATCAACGAATGACATCTTAAAACCGTTGTCTTCCATCGCAGAAATAGAAACCAAGTTAATTTTCAAGTGAGGTACATATAACACTTCTTGTAGGTGAAGGGTTTGACATTGATTTAAGTCAAGAGTAACAGTCCCAATTCATTTCATGGGATAAGTGGCATTATCCCCAAGTATAATCTCCATATTTTTCTTTTTTTCAACCAAGCTTGAGAGAGTTTCTTTGTACCCAGTGAAGTGCCTTGAGGCACCACTGATGGTCCAATGTATCCAGAGGAGAGGCAGTGGAGAGAGCATAAATAAGATAAATTTCTTTTTTCTTTACAACATTAACTTCATCATACCTGGATTTTCTTGAATTCTTCGAAGGAAAACCACCTCCATTTCGAGTAGCAGGAGCATTCCTCTTTCCTTTGTTATTTAACCTCTTGTTCCTTTGATTTCCATTTCCCTCAAAGTTGTTTTTGTTATTATCATCATCTCTTGGAGTATCCTTCTTGTGAGGACACTCTCTAGTGAAGTGGCAAAACCTATTACAATTGAAACACCTTCCTTTTCTTCCTTCTTTGAATCTTGACTTGAACCCTTGTCCTTGATTCTTTGGACCAACATAGTTCCTTCTCTTAGAATGAGTGGAGAAGGTAGTAGGATTGTTTCCATTTGAGGGCTTATCTCTTTCCATCATCCTTATTTCTTCTTGAGTGCATTTGGCCAATAGTTCATCAAATCCAAAAATCCTGTAATTATTGAGAATGGTAGTGTTGAACACATCCCAATCTCTCATAAGGCCCCCAAGTGAAATAAGAGAGAGTTCCTAGTCACCAGTGATTTCACCTATAGATATGAGATCATTCTTGATCTCAGTAATCCTCATGAAGTAGGATTGGATGGATTCTCCTTTATCCATGTTGATATCTTTCATCTTGTTCTTGAGAAAGAGAATTTGATTTTCATTGTTTACTTTGAACATCCCTACAAACTTTTCATACATCTCCTTAGTTGTTTCCAAATTAGAAATATAGGTAACTAACGCCTTATGAATGGAATCAACAATAATATTGTTATTTTTTACCTCACCTTTCTTGTACTTGGTTTGAGCAGCAACGGATGCATTTGAAGGAGGCTCGGTTATTATTCCTTTGACATAGTCCATGGCATCATTATCTTCCAAGTTCAAATCCAAAGTCATCTTCCATGCATGATATTCATACTTGTCCTTAATCTTTTCCTTGAATTTAATTAAAGTAGTAGTCGTCAATGGGACTAATTCCAAGTCCTTTTCCAACATCTTCTCTTAGTGATTGCGTTGATTCACTCTTGCTTGTTATTTTTCTTCACCCGATCTTTCATACCATGTTAATTGTATATAAAAATGGTATGTTACATGCTTAAACACAATTTACCTCAATGTTCCTTTAGCATCCCAATGACAATTTCCAATTATATTCAGTAGTAGTCACATTAAATTATAAACATTGACAGTAAATGCAGATAGAACATAAAATCATATGCGGAAGACAGGCCAAGACAAGAGGACATAAGCTGTGGTGGATTTCAGGGACAAACCCCAATGTGGGGAAACCCTTTTATCAAATCTTCTTATTATTCTTCAACAGTTTAGCAGAGAGAGAGAGAGAGAGAGAGAGAGAGAGAGAGAGAGAGAGTAGCCCTAACTAGAAAGTCAATGGTGGTCAAAGCTACCCCAAAATTTCCTCCAAGCAGCTTGGTCAACAATAGTTCAATTTGGCCTTCTAGGGGAGTCAAAGTTAGTGCAAAACAATTTGGTAAAACCTAGTCAAAGGAGAGAAACATTGCTGTAATTTTCAATGGTCAAATCTAAAGTCAATATTGCTGAAACTATCCCAAATTCCTCGATTTTTGTGCCAATAAATGTGATCTAGATAAATCATAATTCTTACCCAAAAACAGAATTCAAATATGGTCAAATATCCCTTGGTCAACGTTGGTCAACACTAAACTGAAGCTCCGAAATTTCATCCTATTTTGAACACGAAAAACTCGGCCTCCTTCCATAACTACGACGAAGGGAGAGACTACCTCCAAGAAGTACGAACCAAGTAAGAGAAGAGAGAGATCATGTGATATGTGTTGATGTCCAAATGAGAGAAGCACCACTCTTATTTATACAATTTTTTGAGGGCAATGAGACCCATCCATTAGGCTTCATGAGCCTACATTTGATTGAGGCCGACCTTGAAAATTTGACCATAAGAAGAATAAATTCATAATTCCATTTCTTCTTGTCAGAGTTAGATGATACTTATATCAAAATTATACCTCTTTGAAAGAGGAATCCAATGCAATAATCATCTCCATCATATCAGTTGTCTTAATGTGGAAGCTGGTCCTAATTTCTAATTTTAACAGAGAATCTCTGGAATTGTAGTCTACTATGTTGCTAATCATCTTTAATATTATTTTTCCAAGGTATATCAACAAGCTAAACCAAATAACAGTAAACCAACACACCTAGAATAATTCAGGGAGGATACCTTGTCTGCAAGATTAAAAAAAACAACGCAATGCATGTATAACCTAATCATGTCAACATATAGAAATATAACACATAAGTATGTAGCCATATATCCATGATTCTAACTAGAGTATAGTCATCAATGCATGCCCATATCAACAACACACACCATGAACTCATGGATGACAACAACAACCATACTAATGTATATTGACAGTATGCAAGCATAAACAACATGTAACCAATCATACACTCATGACGACACACTTCACAACAAAAACATCCTCATTCACATGATGACAAACTTACAATCATGACCAACACCATGCATATGAAACAAGCATATAAACCACAAGGATGATTAACACACATGAAACCAACATGAATGCATGACCAACAAAAAACCCATCAATTCTGAGGGGTGAAACATGCTTTGATACCACTCTGTAATGCCCTCCTGTTGTAGATCTGATACCACTTGTTGTAGATCTAACCCAAACATATTATGATAATAGAAGTAAACCCAAGAAATAAGATAGAAATAGATAGAAATGCTTCTTTATTATCAAACCCTTAAGGTAGAGCAACACCATACATTCACTCCTTAAGGAAGGAGAACACTCCACAACCCATTCATACAAGAATACTTCTCTTCATATCTCTCCATCTGGAGTCTCTAGCCTCTATATAGGCTTTATACATACAATACCGTTCATCATTACCATGGTTTCCTCATAGCAACAACTAATACCATGGGCCCCTTACATTATTATTAACTAATTGTGGTCCCTTACATGACACGGGTTAACCACCTTATTTATTACTATGGCCCATCCCATTATTACATTATTACCTTGGGTACCTCCCTCGGCACCCCATATTACCCCCCTATTTACATAACATTCCACCCCCCTTAGCATGTTTCGTCCCCGAAACATGAGAAGAACACAAATAATAAGATCTACTCAAAAGAGTAGTCCACTGATACCAAGCACGTGCATCTAGCAATCCAGGAGAAAGGTGAACCCTCGATCTCGTTGGTGCCTCGCTCGCTTGAGATGGAAGTTGACCGTGGCAGCTCTTCTGTGTTGAGGTGTAGTAGGTGGATCGTCTCTCCTTTGTATCTGTCATGTGACTCTTTGGTTGCCATCTTGACGGTTGTCTTGCGGGGTGATGTGGGTGATGATATGTTGAAGTTGTAACCCACAGTGTCTTCTTCTTTAATTCACCTTGTTGAGGTGCCTGTTGTGGTGTCTTCTTTTCCAATATGACTTCCACCACTGAGTCCTCCTCTGATGTATCAACACCTGTAACCTTGTCTGCTTCCGCCTCTGTTTGTGTCTGATTGTCGACCATCAATTGCTCAACATCTGATATGTCAGACCCTGGAACATCTTCTGCTTCAGCCTCCTTGGACTCTATCTGTTTATTAATGGAAATATCCTGTAATGTAATTTTCTTCTTTTTATACCAGAACTTCAGGAATTTCTTCTGTACATTAATATTTATAGTACCCACAGATTCCATCCAAGGATATCCCAAAACAACATCCATATTATCCATCTCTGAAGCATAAAAATCACCATGCAACACATACTTATCCATAGAAATCTTCAAATCCTTATACACGTGAACAACCTCATCATCCACCTGTGTGTTTTCAATTTGTTTGGCTGGAACTTGCAATTTTTTTGCCAAATTAACATTGATAAAATTATGCTTGCAACTAGGATTTATAGACACAACGATCTTCTCCTTCTGAATCAACCCATGAACCTGTAATATGGATATACCAATAGAAAATAGACCCACATGTTTCTCCTTATCTTGTTTTCTGGCATGAGACCATCTGTCTAAAAGTAATTTCTCAAATTCTTCATCAGACAGGTTGAGACACTTCTTTTCGTTAAGTAATCCCCACCATGTGGCTGCCTCATCTTGAAAAGTAGCTGTTGCCATCCATTTCCAATTATTTCTAAATATCCTCTTGTATCCATTTATGTGTTCTTCAATAGTACGACCATTATCATTCCCTGTAAAAATTGACTTGCTAGAAGCCATGAAGGTTTGGAAAAAATTCACTTACTTGGCGAAAATTTGAAATTGTCACAGTTTCGTCAATATTGCTCAGAATCCTTATTATAACCTGTTTTTGGAAATGGAACAACCATTCTGCATCTGCCCATTTGATAGAAATCTTGATTCAGGCACTGGAATTTCAAATTTGTGCTGCAACTCTCCCGCCGTCACCCAAAATTTATGCAAAAAGAGCTGATTTTAAATCAACGATATCTCTCTCATCCGGACTCCGATTCGCCTGATTTTTTTTTTTGAAATTGGGTGTTTTTTCACAAAGATTCTAGATCTGCAATTAAATCTTGTAGATCTTGCACCAGGACGTGTAGATCTGTGCTGCAAATTCGCTGCCTCGAAAAATTGTCTCCAACCCTACTGATTTTTAGATCAGTGATATCTCCTTCATCCGGACTCCAATTTGACCGATTTTTTTTTTGAAATCGGCTATTTTTTCACAAGGAATACATATCTGCAATCATATTTTTCATATCTTGAACCAAAACGTACAGATCTAATATGCAAACTCGCCGCCCTTGAAATCCTGCAAAAAGTAAAAAAAAAAAAATCCACTTTTGTGCCCAAGAAAGTGCTATGATACCACTTGTTGTAGATATAATACCACTTTTTGTAGATCTAACCCAAAGATATTATGATAATAGAAGTAAACCCAAGAAATAAGATAGAAATAGATAAAAATGCTTCTTTATTATCAAGCCCTTAAGGTAGGGCAACACCATACATTCACTCCTTAAGGAAGGAGAACACTCCACAACCCATTCATACAAGAATACTTCTCTTCATATCTCTCCATGTGGAGTCTATAGCCTCTATATAGGCCTTATACATACAATACCATGCATCATTACCATGGTTTCCTCATACCAACAACTAATACCATGGGCCCCTTACATTATTATTAACTACTTGTGGTCCCTTACATGACATGGGTTAACCACCTTATTTATTACTATGACCCATACCATTATTACATTATTACCTTGGGTACCTCCCTCGGTACCCCATATTACCCCCCCTAGGTACATAACACCTCCTCCCATATCTACCCAAGTAATCGGCCAATCGGGGTGAACATGTGATGAGAAGTTACCATCATATGATTCAACCTCCTAAGTGACCTCATGGAAGTGGAATCCATGGAAACACACCACACCAAACCTTATGCACCTACTACAGGACTCCAAGAATGCATCCTAGTGATTCCCCTGAACAGCTCCTTGGTCCCACTGAAATTTTAGATCACTAAACCCCTGGACGCTCCTTTGATATGGATAAGGGTGCATCTAAGGACCTTTAGATGCATGCATAGGATGGGTATGCCAACATCTAGGGAATTTTCTGCTCAGACCTGTGTCTGTGACTCTAGGATTTGTGCCACTTTTCAAGCCCAAAATTAGGGACACTGCCCATAAAACCCCGTAGCTTTCAGAATCCATAAATTACATATGAAAAGACATACGAGTCAAAATTTGACTCCATGAATAGGCCTAACCATCCCTAATCAAGAGCGACATTTTGTCAAACACTTGGCATCAATACAATCTATAGGAAACAAATATAAGGCAAAGCACAAATGGCTGATACTCACATGGAACTTGAGAAGAAGGATCCCCACCCTCTTCCCTTAACTATTTTGAAAGCAATTAGGTCTTTCATCCTGTTGACACCTAATCATCAGGATTGGGTGAATAAGTGTAATTGATGTAAATAAATAACAAGAAATATGAATAGTCACCGGGAGATGAAGTGAAGAGTCTCTGCCTCATGTATATAATAAAGACCAACTTGATTGAATATGAATGAATTGTTTTTTAGGAGTTACTGCCTGGTCTGACATGGTATTAGAGGCAGTGCCGTTTTTGGCTTCTATCTACCATTGTAACTCCCTTCTGCCATTTCTTCAGAAGTTTGTCAGTTTGTCCTGCATTTTTCTGCCAATTTTGTAACCTCCCATGCTTCTCTAACATAGTCCAATAACACTGCTCTGCTACGTTGCTCGAATTATGTTAAGACTATGAATTTGGAATGTTGGTTGCATTGTAATGAATGTGAGACCGTGCCTGTGTGCTCATATGTCTACGTGTAAATGTCCTAGCATGCAATGAGGGTATTTGTTTAAATCTTGAAGATGTTGAAGTCATAGAAACTTGCATTAAATTTGGAAAATGTTGAATGGTATGCTGCTACTGCCCCATTGTCGAATTATATTGTGAGTTGTTCTTTTTAACGGCAGTGTGTTGAAGTGAAAACTGTTCAAGCTGATTTATTAAAGAATTAACTTGGTATGTTGAAGTGAATACTGTTCAAGAATTCATATAACGTTGTAAATCTTCTCCAATTTATACGTGGTTGAATACGATGTTATTGTTGGAGAGATCTATAGTTGTGTCTCCTTGATGTCACTGTTGGATACCACGTTGTTGGTCTCCCAATTCGCTGTTGGCCTCCATATCATATCACCCTCCCTCCAAATGTTTCTCTCTCCACGCTGCTGGCCTCCATATCATATCACTCTCCCTCTCAATATGATGTGTTTGGTGTTCCAGTATTACACTGCTACCAGTGTTCCATTACCAGAACCGAGACCTATGTTGCTTCCAACAATACGCATTGGTAATACTACCTCCATATCCCCTCGACATCATGCCTATCTACTCTACTATGCACTGTAACCATGGTGCATGTGTTAAGAAAAGACATCATTAAAAATCGGTTGAAATCTTTTATATGTTGAACCATATGTGATCACTATATAATGGGCATATAATATATGAAGCGGACGTCAACTTTAGAAAATTTTCTATCAGCAGAAGTATTTTTTTCTATCAGTAGTATTTTTACAGCACTCAGATATTACAATACATTCAATCATATCCATTGCGGGAAAAGTTCTCACTGGCAAGGAGAACTATCTTGAGTGGTCCCAGATGATAAAACACACCCTCATTTTCAATGAGTTGTGGAAAGGAGTGTGTATTGGAGACAGAGACAAAGAGCGAGAACATCCTACCTCAGACAAAGAGTTCGCCATTTGGGAAAATAAGAACAACAAATCCTATGCATTAATTGCAGCATCTGTAAGTGAAGAGGTGAGTCGCCATATTTCGCCATTTTCAACTGCTTTCAAAGCCTTACAAAAGCTGAAAGAACTCTATGACTCACATTCCGCACTTGAAGTTGTTCAACTCATGATTAAACTCTTCACTCTTGAATTACAAAATAATGATCCTCTTTCTCTTGCATTCGAAGTAAAATCTATAATG
>APFE030992648.1:175869-222001 GCA_000404065.3 Pinus taeda
AGACAAGAATACAGCTGCAGGCATAAAGGAGCAGTTCAAGGACGCCAAGAGGAGGAGTGAGCCAATCAAAATTAAGCTTTATAATCATTTATTAAATATGGCTCCTGCAAACCAACAGAGACTAATGGCTGCCTTTGATGTACAAGAAGGCAAAATGACTATGAGCCATTTTTCCCCTACAGTGCAGCAACCTCAAACAGCTGCAGATTACATAAGGACTAATTTGGAAGTCCTTTCAAAAGACATCCACCCCATGGACCAAATAAAACTCCACAAGCAGACGGGTGAGATGGTCTATGCCACTTTGGCAGATAAGAACTTGATCAATTATAGGCTGCAAAACAGTTTGAATAACACTGCAGCTCAGCTTGAGTTGGAGAGGGCATCCTCTCAAGCCAAGGACAACAGGATCAAGGCATTGGAAGAGATCATCATAGAGTTTGGGCATGAACCCAATGACGTTAAGGCAATACAACAAGTCCTTAAACTGAGGGATGCGGACATGGCTGCAATCAAAAAGAAAATGAAGATCCCCCCAACTCTACATCCACAAACTGATGAAGTTGCCCAGCAGAGGCAAGAAAAGGATGCAACAGCTCTACTAATGACTCTATATAAAGAGCTTATTGACACCCAACAAAAGCTGCAGGATACAGAGACTACACTAGAAGCAGCACTACAAAGGAGAGAAGAAGGGCAGTCTTCCAAGCCGCCCACAGAAACAATAGACCTTGAGGAGACCCCTCAAGACACCATCCCTCCAAAGCAGCAGGCACCAGAAATAGCCCCAGCCACTACAGAGCCAGCCACTACAGCACCACCAACAGAAAAGGCTGAGAGCCTAGACATGCTGAAACTAAGGCAGGAGATTCAGGTACTGGAGTCTCAGATGACAGAGCTAAATCAAGCCAAGGACAGCTTAGCCAAGATAAATGAGAAATATGACAAGTCTAAGAAAAATGTGGCTGAGAGGGAGAGAGAAGTAAAAGCTCTAAGAAAAACAATTGCAGAGTTAGAAAAGCAGCTCAATTTTGAGAAAGTGACAGCAGAGCTGAAGCAAGTGATTTGGACTGCCATTGGACAATCAATAACTAACCAGTGGGAGTACATTGATGCTATATATGAACAAGTAGGACTCATTGGCAGGGCAAGGAAAGAATTACACAGAGCAAGAAATTCTCTAGGCAACATGGCCGACCTTGCCCCTAAGATGATCGAAGTACTAAATTACAGAACAAGTTCCCAGTTGGTGAAAATGGGAATTGGAAATAGAACTGAAACTATATCTGTGATTAAAAAAGTCACAATAATGAAGAACCTAATCCAGACCCTGGACAGGAAAATCCAGGATATACAGGCAGACATAAACAAGTTCCAGAATAGGTTCACAGCCCTGCAGGACAGAGGGCTTTCCAACTTGCTGGAATCAAGGAAGCTACTCTCTCATGAGAAATACATCAAAAGGGTAAGCAGTTTTGTAGCAGTTCAGATTGCTGAGGCTCCAGGGACATCTTCAGCAGGCCCAATAACAGGACAAGCTCTTTTTGAGAAATTAGATAATTTGTTTTTTATTAAAAATGAAGTAACACATCTGTTTGATGAGCCTCCTCATTTCTATAAGTATACAGAGGCTGATGAGACCTTAGGGTCAATTTTGAGGCATCAGCTTCCTCCTCCAGATACATGGCAGGACTTAATAAAGCTACTTTTGAACCAAAGCTGAAGAATTAGATCTTTCTTCAGCAATACAGTCTATATTGCATCTACAGGTGGCAAAAGCCATGACAGCAAGCATGAAGAAGCTGAGCCAACTCAGCACAGGTACTCGACCGCAGCAACAACATCAGCAGGCACAGGTGGCAGGGCCAAGAAGGCACAAAAAGTAAAAGCTACACAACACTGCAGTTATGGTAAAGCCGCACAGCTGACTCCGCAATGCCCAAAGGTCAAAACATTATCCTGACATGAGTTAAAGGCGTTTAAAGAGTCATTTATGTTTTGCAATTACTTCTCATCTACTCTCCCTGTGCGAGTGTAAGAGATATTTTCCTCTCAGATGACTCCATACCTGAGATATTTTTGTATGTAACCTCTATATATTCCCCCTCGCGTTTGTTTAGAGGGGTTGGACTCCGGATGTAAGAAATCTCTTGGTATCTTCTCTGTTATTCTGATATTGTAAACTCTCAGACAGTTAATACAAAAGATAGTGGGATTTCTTCAAAGTTTTGTCTCTTGATCTCCTGATGGTGTATGGCTCAAAGTTGCAGGATTCCTGTGTATTTCATGGCTCAATAAGTTTTTCTCATCACTCTTTATTTCACCTGTGATCATTGTTATTTCATATGTCTTTCATGTTTTCTACACACTTGAAAATCTAGGTAGTAAGGAAAAAGAATAGTCTCAGGACTTGGTCATTGGCTACCCTGAGCTCAATCTAAGCTATCTTATATGTTTTCTTCTGATAAAGTACTTAAAGAGTAATTCTTCACTGCTACCTTTAATACTATATCATCACAGTGCGTTGTTGTTTTAGTAATTCAAGTAATTGCTCCTAGATAACAAACCTCTTTTACAATATTCAGCTTAAGTAAAGAAATCTTAATTGCTCTTTGCTGGTTGATTCCTCACCTCACCCTCACTATTTTCATTTTGTTTCATGGAATACACACAGGCCCTGTAGCTACACCTCACCAAAATCAAGACCTCAAAGGAAAACTGTCCAAGACCCCATTGCCCAATGGATTAATCTCACCTGCAGATAGACTTTAAGGAAATCAGAAGCATCCTCCCAACCAAACACAGAAACAACCAAAAATTTCATCTCATAACTAGCCTAAAACCTTTATCAAGAACAGTGATGAACCTTACAGAGAGAGCCCTCTCTAACTGCAGCTAGGCTAGAAGCTGTAGCCCAAAGATTGGTTAGTGGTTACCCCGGCCGTATTCCCTAAGGAGTCATAGGGAACAACCTTGGTGTTAACAGCAGCAGCTGAGGCAACAAAATAAATTTTGTGGCTCAGGAAAATTCTTGAAGATTTGCAGGTAAAACAAATATAATCGACTCCACTCATGATTGACAATACCTCGGCAATAAAGTTGGCCAAGGACCCAAAGTTCCATGATCGAATGAAGCACATCAATACTAAATATCATTTGATTCGACATCATGTTGAGGCCAAAACAATCCATCTCTGCCATTGTTCCACTAATGAGCAAATTGTAGACATATTCACCAAAGCGCTTGGAAGAGAAAATCTTGAACAATTCATAAATATGCTTGGACTCACCAACATCCCTTCAGATTAAGGGGGGGGGGGGAATGTTGACACCTAATCATCAGGATTGGGTGAATAAGTGTAACTGATGTTAATAAATAATAAGAAATATGAATAGTCACTGGGAGATGAAGTGAACTATCTCTCCCTCAAGTATATAATAAAGACCAACCTGAATGAATATGAATGAATTGTTTTTGAGGAGTTACTTCCTGGTCTGACACATCCATTATCCTTTTAGTTACCATTAAATACATGAAACAACTAGTCACATAGCAATTCTTATAACCAACATTAAACCATGAAAATAAAAATGAGATAAAAAACATTAAAGTCGCATATAAAGAAGTACAAAAGTAAGAGAACTTAGCTTTTATTAAACATAGGCAAAGCCAACCAAGTTTGGGACTTCCACGTACCACCCTACTGTAGACATGGTTGAACCAAATATATATTTCAACTAGTCACCCCTGGCGATATTCCAAGCATGAATGTGGGATCTCATGGATAAACCAATCCAAAAACAACCAAGGGAATCTAGAGGTTAAACCACCTCCACCCTCACCAAACCGCGATCTCACCAAAACCAGCACCGAGATCACAAAATCAAACCAATATTGGAATTCCGCCAAACTCCATCACAATCCTTAAGGAATTTTGTGTCTCCTTGTATCTCAGGCTTTACCGCAATCCACTCTAGATCACTAGGCCCTAAACCGAAGCACCAGTCTCTTAGGATTTACCACAATCCACACCGGACCACTAGGCCCTAAACCGACACTCCACCCTCAATATTTACTATGTATCCCAGCAAAATCGGTGAAGGGATTCCTACACCTTTAGGAATTTTCCTGAGACCACCTTCACCTTCGATTCCAAAACTATCTGATAATTCTAGAGCTCAAAACCAAGAAAACAATGCAATCACAACATGACTATGCGAAAGAAGACAAGGTAGAAAACCACTATCATAGCCTGTCAAAGCCATGCCATTGACAATACGAGAACCATATACCAACATGCAATGTTATGCATGTCAAAACCAGCTAGGAAATAAGACATGCAATATGTTACCTGCAAGTATTCCTACTAACGTTGATTGATCCTACTCTTTCTTGCTTCATCCTTGTTCTCTTTCCTTTCATTTTCTGGCTTTTTCCTTCCTTTCTCCAAATATAGAGTGCTCCAAGAAAACTCTTGAGCGTCCAAGAGTGTGAGAGAGAGAAGGTAATGAGAGAGCTCCAAAACTAAACAGACAAAAGTTTACGAACTGATCCTCAGAAGCCTTTTTAACAGTAAGGCCTCTATTTTCTTCATTTTCCATTATTTTCCTTCAACTTCCTCCTCATATATAATGTGCGACCTTTCACCTTCCTTTTCTCCTAATTTCCATTATTTTCATAAATAAATGTGTCAAAAATACCTTTTTTTCCTTTTTAATGCCTTAGCCATTGCCTTTGCCAATTTCCCTTAACCATAAATACATCCAGTCATTCCCACTAGGATATCCTTGCCCAACATTCAACTTGGAGTACATGTCCCTATACTGTGGTTTTATTTTTCCTTTATTTACTTTTATTACATGCACTTTTAACTATAATTTGTTACAGTCTTGCATGCAAAACACCTCTTATTACTCTTATTTGGTTGTTCCTCCTCTTCCGGTTCATGTTTCTTGACCTACTATCTTACCGAGTTGGATGGGGTAGTTCCCATGGCCATTTCCCCTGTTGGTACTACTTCCACCAGCAAAGCATCACCACCTGAGAGCACCAACGACAAGGGAAGAGGAATCGATGGCCGCTTTGCATTCAGCTGCTAAAGCATTGAGTGTTAGGATTTCAAGTGAAAAGAATAAGAAGGTTGTTTGTTGTGATGCTCTCTATAGCACTTGAAACTCAAGTTCTTGGTAGTTGCACTCTCGAAGAAGCCACAATAATTCAAACAATGAATAGCCCCTTCCTACATTTGCCTCCCACTCCCTTGCTCTTGCACTTTTGAGCTCTCTTTTGATGACATAACTACAATAAGGTTGTACCTCATGAATATTATCTTAATCATGAATATAAATTTAACCATCATCAATATTATTATTGTTATTTTATTTTAATTAATGTCCATAATATAAACTTATATATTAAGTTAGGTATGATTTCTCCAAATATTTAATTACAATAAAGTTGCAAAAAGATGAAGTGATGAAATTTGTATAATGGTTATCACTTCCAATTATTTTAAATATTTACCATATATAAGAATTTAGTTTAATATTAAATAGTGATTTTACAAAATATTAAGGGTTGTTAAAAATAAATTAAATTGGAAAAATCAACCTTCAGTTTATTTGGAATCGAGTATTCAAATAATATTTCTAAAACCTATCAAGAAGAGAAGATAAACTATGTTATAAATTTAAATTAAAAAAAATATAAGAAAATAAGTAATTTTGTATTATTTTATATACATGAAACAAGTAAAATTTGAAATTAAATTTTATTTTTATTAGTGTAATACTTTATAATAATAAATTGTAAATATTTTTAATTTACTTTTTCACATAAAAGATTTAGCAAATTATGGGCCATATAAATATGGTAATAAATTTAAATGTTTAATGTATTTTAAATTTCGTTAATAAATTGGTTATTGTTATCTTTAGAAATTACAGAGGGAAAATATACTAAATGAGAGTTTCACATATGAGAGAATTAGAATACAATTATTCTTGTTTCTAGAGATTAATCATCTTAGTTGGGAAAAAGAGACAAGAGGGTTTGAAGGAAAAAGCTTGAGGGTAACTACTGACTTAGAGTCTGGTTGGAGAATACCCAAGAGAGGAACATGTGAATAGTTGTACCTCAGATAGGGCATTTCTGAGGGAGGCAAGACACTTCTAGGAGAGTAATTATCAATTTGGTTTACCTTGTTAGACTTGTGAGGTCTGAGAACTCTAGTCTGGACTTAGTGTGGCCAGATTGAAAACTCTAAACTGGACTTAGTGTGGTCAAATAAACCTTAAATGGACCCCCTAGGGTCCTTGTTAAGAGACTGCTCTATAAATGAAAGTGGCTCAGTGGAGTTCTAGTATTGAATACCATTCTTATTTGTTGGGAGCAATGATTACTTCATCTGCAAATTGCCTAGCAGCCCAAACCAAATTAACAAATAAGTGTAATGTTTTGTTTTGGTTTCCTTCCACATGCACGAATTTTTTTTTGCAATTATTGTGGTATTTTTTTTTGCAATTATTGTGGTATAGTTCTTTCAGAAAGGGTAGACTTCTATTGTGATTTACTATAAATAGAACTAGTGGACAATGAACAATAGTTTGTTTTGATTTACTATAAATAGAACTAATGGACAATGAATAATAGTTTGTTGTTATTTACTACGAAAATAATGGATAGTTAATAGTATTTTGTTATGATTTTAGGTAAAAAGGACTATGGACAAATAGTATTAGTCTAATGTATACAAGACCAATGGAGTAATTATCACTATAAGGTGAGTTATATTAATTTCTGGGTCAACTTATGTGAATATCAAAAGCTCAAAAATAATTATAAACTCAAAAAAGGGTGAAGTTCTAGAGAGAAAAGGCAGGCCTGAAGTACAAGCATGCACATGTTACTCTAAACCAATTGACATTATTAAAGAAAAAACAAAATAAACTGTTCTGAAACTGTTCTGAAATTATTTGTGTGTAAAAAGAAAAAAACATTAGTAACTTCTGCATAGATACATGAAATGTCCAGAAAAAAGATAAATTAAGACTTAAAAACAAAAAAATAAATTACCATAAAGATGTTACAATTCTAAAAATCATATTTTTCCACAACAAAAAGAAAAAACGAAAATAGAGCCCTATTAATAAGGTTGGATTAATAAAACCCATAATAAATAAATAAACAAAAAAATTATTAATCCTTATAAGTACGAGTACATTAACTTATGCCATTTCAAAACTACACCGTACAAATCAGTTTGGAGACCGAATGTAAAATAAATTCCATTGTCTATATATATGACAAATTAGAAATTAAAATTTCCTATCAGTAAAACTGCACGCCGTCCCTTTTACATTGACATATGCTCTAGCTTCAGAGAAAAAGTGAAGGCCTGACAACTATCACATAAACACTGAAGTTTTTATTTCCATAAGAGAAAAGATTGTAAAGAACTACAAATTAGCCTAACGACCGACTATGAAAATTGATTTTTTTCAAGTCTAAACCCTTGAGTGAGTATCCTAGGTTCTGAGGACTGTGAATCTAGGTCAGAGCTAACCAGCTTGTTATAGGGCATTAAATGACTGGTTAGCTGCATGCTCTTTAACTTTATAACACACTCGCGTGCATAACTAGATAAATGAAAAATAATGGAATGTGTTATAAAGTTAAAGGGCATGCAACTAACCAGTCATTTAATGCCCTATGATAAGCTGGTTAGCTCTTGCCATGAAACTTATAAAAAAACTTGTTAGGGTTCCATTGTTAAGTGAAGACCGTGACTCTCTTGAAAGAGCGTGTTAAGGTTCCATTGTTAAGTGATAAACCCTCATGAACTTGATTAAGAACTGTAAGTGAATGGGAAAGAACAGTGAGAACTTAGCCATAGAAGAAGAAATAAACCTCACGATCTAAGAGCATGCCATCACAGTCAATACCTTTCAACTCATGTTAAACTTTAATGTGATCGTCTACCAATCCATCTTCTTAAGTCTTGGTTCGGTACAGACTAACAATTTTTCGTGTGTCTCGACAATTTCAGTCCGGAAAGCATGAACATTGCTAATTGGGACTACACCCTTGAAGACATTTACCATTAGACTGCTCATGACGTTGGTTTTGCCACATTGTCACTTTTTCCATGCAGACTTGTGGGGGGCACTCTGCATCTTTTCCACTTGGCTGTCATTGAATATATGGTCATGAATCCTCTCGCTATTGGGTTACACCTCTTGCAACATCAAAATTGGATTTCCCCTGTTTTGGAGACTTCTCTCGGCTTTTCGCCTTAGCCCTTATTCCCGACTTTCTTTTTCTGTCTGGATTATTTCTGGGTTTGGCTTACATGTCTCCATAATTACCCAGTCTTAGTGTTGAGGTGGCTTCACATCAATCTGCTTATCTAGGCTCCTCACCACCCCTCAAAGTTCTGCTTCCTTGGTTTTGAGTCCCCTCACTTTCTCTTTCTCTCACTCGCTCCCTTCCTTGATTCTCTAATAGTTTAGTTTTTTTCTCTTTATCGTGGAGGTCTTCGTTGTTTCATCACCCTCCAGTGATTTTCCTATGGATAGCTTTTCGCTAGCTCTTCATTGTCCACTTTTTGCTTCCTATGGATAGCTTTTCGCTAGCTCTTCAATGTCCACTTTTTGCTGTGTCTTTGTAGGAGAGCGACATCTTACCAACAATACCTTAGTTGGGCTAATACATGAACACAGTTTTTTTTGAAATTGATGCCTAACAGAACTTAAGGCGGGCCCATCGAAGATGAGATCACCCATGTCGAGAGAGAAGGAAACTCCCATAGGCTGACCTCTGGGTCTTCCTGCTATTATTGTTCATAATACAATTCGAAGGCTAATTCTCAATAATTTAATATCTATAGTGCAAATTTGTATTTGAGTGTGGGGTGTTTTATTCATGATTAATTTTAGTGATAGTTTTTGTCTTTTATAATTATAATTTTTAACAAATATTTACAAGAACCTATGTTTGAGATTTACAGTCTTTAGAATAACAATTCATTTGGTTTCGTGTTAATCTATTTATGCTTTCAAACATACCGTTTAAATAATAAAAAATGGCAATCTCACAGTAGAATTCTATAAAAAGAAACCAAAAAAAATCAAATAGCCAGATTATTTCTATTACTTGGTACAAGTGCATAAATTTCTATTGCTTAATCTACATATAAAGGAAACAGATTCGTGCATTTCTATTGTTTAATCCCATGTAAAGAGAATGGTCCAACCATATGTATCATGATGAAGCATATATAAGAGCATCGCACAACTTACGCATTCTTCATTTCTATGGCTTGATCTAAATACAAAAAGAATAGTAAAACAATATGTAACAATGAAACATATATAATAGAAAAACAAATAAATTTACTCATTATTCATTTCTATTGCTTAATCCAAATGCAAACAGAATGGTGAAATAATATGTAGCAATGAAACATATATGAAAGAAAAACAAATAACATGAAGGAACTGCGAACAATGAACCATGTTTCATAAGAACTAGGAAAACCAACAATGTGTAGCAAAGCAAAATGTATGAAAGAAAAACAAATAACAGAAAGAAACCACGAACAATGAACCATATTCATAAGAATGTACAGCAATGAAACATATATGAAAGAAAAACAAATAACAGAGAGGAACCACGAACACTGAACCATATCTCATAGGAATGACAAGGAGATACATACAAGTTGACCGAAGCCAATGCTTATGTAGACCTAGTTGGCAGCTCACCCTGAACAACTTTTTTGGACAACTCAAGATAGTGGCGGTTATCATATGGCAAGGGTTAATCAGCTTGCCATAGGGCATTAAATACTCTAGTACATGTAGGGTCTATAACAAAATAACACACCACCTTTATTTTTAATTTATGTAGTTACCAAAAGCTGTGTGTTATTTTGTTATAGAGTCTGCATGTACCAAGGCATTTAATGCCTTATAACAAGCTGGTTAGCCATTGCCATTATCATTTTTCATAGTCAATGCGCAACAAATTCGGCTAAAGGCGTTGAAGGTGTGATAATACGTTAGTATACCGCAATCAACCAAAGAAATATAGAACATTTTAAAACATATACTCACTCCTTCGGGGGTCGTTAAGAGTGAGCTGGCGCAGGAAAACTATAGATATATTTGATTCAACATTGTTGAGTACATATTTAGCGGAGCAATCGGTGCCTTCGAAGAGGCATAATGACCACTTAGCCGTTTTGGCATTCATCATTTGTTAGTATGTTAACATTATTACTTGGGTGGCAGTGAATGCGTTATGAAGAGTTGGAGCGTTGAGCCTTTTTTCAACAGAAAGCTAGACCGTTACTCGTCAATTTAACAGAAGCTTATTATTCAAACGCGCGATGCAAAATTTAACCGAGTGACTGAAGGATGGAAGGATGAATTAGTGTAACTCCATTACTTCATCACTTCGAAAACTGTAGCACTATTTTTACAACAAAAACATTAATTTTATTACTACTATTAACTGTTATTTTTAAATTTCTAAAACAAAAAACTTAAAAATAAAATAATGCTGTCTAATCTACCATGATCCACCATTTCAAGGAAGAAAACTATAAAGAGACATTAATAAAATTGTGGAGTACATATTATTTATTTAGTAGAGGAGAGTACTCAGTGAAGACGGCCACACTGATTTTGCAATAAGATTATTTTATTATTTATACTTTATAATGCAACTCTTGTTTTTCCATTACTAAAGCAAAAGCTTTAAGATAAAATAAAGCTGTCAAATTCTAACAATGGCGCTAATAGGCCATGATCCACTATTTAAAAGTAAAAAAAACCACAAGGTAGAAAAACTATGAAAAGACATTAATAAAATTTGTGGAGTACATATCATTTATTTAGTAGAGTAGAGTAGAGTACGGCCACACAGCCGTTTTAGGGTTCAGGCATGGATAGCATTATTTCCGGTGGCAGCGAATGCGTTAAGGAGAGCTAGAGCATTGCTGATCAACTCTGACTCATTCTGCACCACCACCCTCACCATCGCCTGAACCCTCCCCTGCGCCTTCACATCCTCAAATCCACCGAGGCACGAGTCTTGGTCGGCGGAGGCGGCGCTCATAAACGTCTGCATGTCGTTCACTTGAGAGTGGAAGGTGTTGCGCCTCAGCTGCTCCATCTCCGTCAAAGATTTCTGAATCTCATCAACGGCGTCCACGAAATTCTGAATACAATCGTGCAGCGCCGCTGCTTCTCTTTCACTCATGTTGGCGCCTCTCTTTTCCATGTCGGCTGCCCAAACGGAAACATTGCGGGCGTTAAGCAGGCTCACGTTCATGGCCACCTTTACCAGGTCGCTCAGCCTGGGCTCCAGAGATACCGCGTATGGAGAGAGCGATGAAACACAGAGCTGCGGATACCGGGTCACGTTGCACGACGATTTGATAAATTCAACAATGTTGGTGTCGTTGTGCTGGCGATTCACCTCCTGATCCGTCGTAGCTGAAGCCATTATCGCAGAGACTAGGATAATCAAACAAGTTGCAGCGCCGCGTGATTCCATGGCAATACAATACAAAAAACAGAGAACCAGAGATGATGGCAATACAATACAAAAACAGAGAACCAGAAACGAAAAGCACCCAAGGCGAACGTAGGGACGGAATAGAGTTGTAAGTGGGCAGACGCGCTTTGACGCCCATATATAGCCGAGTTCGCGCGCCTCTGGAAATGGTCAAATAGCCATTACACCTTACTGTCCCGGAGGATGGCCGATTTTTGGGGGAGGGTTCGTTTGTTCGATGTTTTCATTCCCACGATGTTAAGATATATATTTTTAAATTAAACCTTTTGGTAGGATTTAGTGTTTTCTTAGTATTTTAATTTAATTATATGAAATTTTAAATATTTTGTTGTGGATTGTCTATTTAAAATTTTGAATATGTAATTGTGGGTTGTATATATTGTGGGTTGTATATTTATAGCTTATCAAACTAATTTTCGTTCCATTATTATTATAATATAGGTATTGGGTTTTATTTTATTATTAGAGTAAATTTATTAATATTTATTATGTAATGTTCATTTTTTTGATATGGTCAAAGTGGATACAGTCTCTCTGAGGTAAATACCATGGGCCAATGAACAAATCACACCCAAGAGGTTCAAACTGGAAGTGGTCATACCAAATTTTCAAGAAAATACAATAGGATAGATGATCACTATCAAGCTCCTATCCACCTGCAAAGACTTTATGTCGTACAAGGCCGAGGTGTTTCACACGTCAAAGTTTCGTATGGGAAATGTTGTCTCATCCAAATAAATAAATAGGTAGTTTGTATGTTATAATAATTAAAAAATAAATCATCTTGACATTGGATTTTATCATGTATGGATAACTACTTAATTTCTTAAAGTGTAATTAAACGGATAAAAATTAGACCTTTATAGATTCTATCCCACTCCAGGTTTAAAATGGATCTCTTTATATAAAATGTTTATAAAAATCTTTAATAAAGTTTTATAATCATAATAACCTCATACTCGATATATTATTATTATTAAATATATTTACATTTTTAATTAATATTTTTATATTAATGATTAGAGTATATATATTTTTAAATAAATAAATGTCATGTGAGAATGTAAAAGAAACAAACAGTATGTTCTAATTAGTAGTTTTTTATTTATTATTATCTGAATATAGTGGGTCATAATTTTGAATTAATGAAATCATTGTTTTTGGATGTCGAAATAGATTCAATACCCTCTAGTAATCTTAATGCAACCAAAATTTGTAGTATTAAATCCAATATGAATCCTCTTAACTTTTATGCCAAAAATGCCTTCTTTATCAAGATACTTGTTCCCACCTCAATAATAATTTTCTAGCAAAAATATTTATTCCTTGTATTACATTCACAAGTCATATAAAAAATACCACCACTAAAACTAGGGAAACTAGGAACTCATTGTTATGCTATTGACCTGCGAGAAGATGCTAGAATACCAAATATACGAAGAAATACAACCCATAACACAGAAAAAAATGAGAAATAACATCAAGTATTTTATTATTCATGGATGAAAGTAATGTTCACTTGCCCCTTTGAGGGGGCAACCTCTAATAGAGCAGAGTTCGATTACAAAAATAAGACACGACACTCCTTAAAGGGAAGTCTCTATCATTTATATAGGATTCATACATGCAATACCATGGGTCAATACCATGGTTCTCTTAATACCATCTATCTAATACCATGGCCCGTTTGCAACTAACTGTGGTCCCTTTCTTTAAATGTAGGTCAACCACTTACAATTATTAATACAAGCTTTATTGGTTGTTTACCTAACTATAACTATGACTCGACCCTATTACATAAATAAGGGGTTAGGGTTGGACCCTAACATGCCCTCCCCCATAAAACAACCTTGTCCTCAAGGCTAAAGCTGTGGAAACTTCTGAAGAATAGTGGCTGGTTCCCATGTTGCATCTTCTGGGAGGTGTCTTTTCACTTAATGAGGACTTCTTTGATTATGCAGCCGCACAGATGTCGTTCTCGCGTGTCGAGGACCTCTTTAGGTTGGAGCCAGAGTGAACACTCTTCATCCAATTCAGGTAGACTAGTTTGAATTCTGCAATTGTGCCCCACCACTTTCTTGAGGCATGATACATGGAAGATGGGATGGATTTTTGTAGTTGGTAACATGGCTACTTTGTAGGCTACTTCTCCAATGTGCTGAAGTATTTGATAAGGTCCGTGGAATTTTGGAGCTAGTTTCTGACAGTCCTTGTCTTTGAGTGATGTTTGCTAGTATGGTTGTAGCCTCAAGAATACTTGATCCCCTTCTCGAAATGTATGCTATGAACGATGTTTGTCTGCCTGTTGCTTCATTTGATTCTGAGCTTGATGTAGATTACATTTGAGACAGGCTAGCATGGTTGCACGATTCTGTAGGAGTTGATCCACTGCTTGCACCTTAGAGCATCCAAGGATGTAAGAAGTAGATGAAGGTGGTACTTGATCATACACTGCTTCATCTAGAGTCATCTTGGTGGTGGCATGATAGTTAGTATTATACTACCATTTAGCTAGAGGTAACCACTGTACCCATTGATGTTGCTTTTCGGAAGTGAAGCACCGTAGGTAGATCTCCAAACATTTTTTGACTGCTTCAGTTTGACCATCAGTTTGGGGATGATAGGAAGTACTTAGTTGGAGTTGGGTGTCTTGTAGCTTGAAAAGTTCTTGCCAAAAGTGACTGGTGAAGGTCGGGTCATGATCAGACACAATGGAAGTGGGCATGCCATGCAGTTTGAAGATTTGGTCCATGACAGCTTGGGCCACCAAAGTGGGGGTAAATGGGTAGGGTAGGGCACAAAAATGAACATATTTAGAAAGTCTGTCCACAACCACCATGATGACTGACTTGTTGCCTCACTTTGGAAGACCAGTAATGAAATCCATAGAAACATCCATCCAGATTGATTCAAGGATGGGCAATGGTTGTAAGGTGCCTCAAGACTTGACTGCTTCTCCTTTGTGGCATTGACACACATCACATTTAGCTACAAAATTAAGAATGTGAGTTTTCATGCTTGTCCAAAAGAAGGAACGACGAGTGTGAGCATAAGTCTTCTGAAAGCCTACATGACCTACAGTGGGAGATGAGTGTAACTCTACCAAAATGTGCGTTTTTAGGGTGGATGTCGATGATATCACTACTCTATCCTTCTCGCAAAGAATCTCATCCTTCCAAGAGTATCCCATTGTGGAATTAGGATCTTCTCTCAAGTTATTAATGATTTGGGGGAGAGAGGGATGTGAAAACGATTTCTTGCGAGCTTCTTCAATCCAATATGGAATGTGAAGAGAGATTGATAGCAGGGTGTTTCATCCTCAAATTGGTGTGATAAAACATCTGCTACTATATTTTTGCACCCTTTCTTGTAAATTATCTCATAATCGTATCCCAACATTTTAGCTAGCCATTTATTTTGTTGGGGCAATGATGGACGGTGCTTCAAAAAATATTTGAGGCTTTGAAGGTCAGTGTGGATTTGGAAACACTGCCCCAATAAGTATGGTTGCCAGGTATCTACTACATGTAAGATGGCCACCATCTCCTTCTTATAGGTGGATTGTCCCAGATGTTTCCCACATACTTGTTGGCTGGTGAAAGCCAAGGGTTCACCTTCCTACATTAAGACAACCCCAATACCCATGCCCAAAGCATCACATTCAATCAGAAAAGATTTGGTGAATTCGGGTAGTGCCTATACAGAAGTGTTACACATGGCCTGTTTGAGAGCCATAAATCTCTATTGTGATTCATCGGTCCAAAGGAATGAATTTTTCTTGAGAAGGTTAATGAGGGGTCTAGCAATGAAACCATACTTGTAGACAAATTTGTGATAGTAGCCTATGAGACCCAAGAATCCCCTCAAACTCTTCAAGGCCTTTGGTTGGGGCTAATATTGCACTGCTTGGATATTTTTTGGATCCACCCTGACGCCTTCACGACTGACAATGTGGCCCAAATACTCAACTTCTTGCATGTCAAAAGAGCACTTGGACAATTTAACAAATAATTTATGCTTTCGAAGCAGTTGCAAGAGCAAGTCTACATGCTGAAGATGTTTTTCCGAGGTGAGGCTATAGATGAGAATCTCATCAAAGAAAACGAGGACAAATTTTCTGAGATATGGTTTCAGCAGGTGATTCATGAGGCTCTTAAAAGTGGATGGAGCATTACAGAGACCAAATGGCATGACCAAGAATTCATAGTGGCCTTCATGAGTTTGGAAAGCAATCTTAGGAATGTCTACTTCTTTCATGCGTATTTTGTGATAACCTGGATGAAGATTTAGCTTAGGAAAGAATTGAGCACAATTTAGTTCATCTAGAAAATCATCAATAACAGGGATAGGGAATTTATCTTTGATCGTGATCTTGTTGAGGGCCCTGAAGTCTAGACACATGCGTCATTCCCCATATTTCTTGAGCACCATGAACACTGGTGATGAATAAGGACTGATGCTAGGATGAATGACACTGGCTTCCAGGAGTTCCTTGATGATTTTTTCAATTTCATTCTTTTGGGCAAAAGGGTATTTATATGGGCGCACATTTGAGAGTTGTGTCCCTGGGACCAAAGTGATGCTATGATCATGTTCCCCTCTAGAGGGTGTAAGCTCTTAAGGTTTGTCAAAGACCAGTTGGTGGCAGTTTAAGACTTGTTGCATCTCAGGATGAATATGAAGAGTAGTGGGCTCGATGGCCTGGATGACATTAAATTGGGTGATAACTCCATGATGGCCCTTCTTCAACAAATTTTCCATCCGATGCAAGCTGATGATAGAAGGAGCACCTGCCTAGAGTCCACAGAGGGTATGCATGTGGTCATTCTGCTTAAAACTCATATATAACTCCTTGAAATCCATTATGATTGGGCCTAGTGTGCGGAGCCATTCAGCACCCAATACAATGTCACAACCACCCATGTTGATGGCAAACATGTGGGTCTTTAGGTGGTAATCTCCCATCTAAACTTTGATATTTTCATAGTTTCCTTCACATTTCATTGTCCCTCCAACAACAATCTGGACCTGGAAATTAGAGATTGTCCTGAAAAAACAATGAACAACTTCAACAACTCTTTGATGGATAAAGTTATGAGTGCTTCCACTATCAATCAATACTACGACAAGGCGATTTTTAATAAAACCTCTGATTTTGAAAGTTTAGGGTGCAGAAATGATGCCAAAGCATGTAGCGAGATAATTGGTTCTTCTGGCATAGTTGAGAGCTTATTGTCCTGCTGGATGTCCTCATCTTCCTCCTCTGGTCCCTTAAGGGGTGGGGCTTCCTCAGATGAGTTGTGATCAGTAACATCAATTTGAAAGAATTTGGGTTCTTTGCATTTATGCCCTGGGGAGTATTCGTCATCACAATAGTAACACAAGCCTTATTTTCTTCGTTCATCCATTTCTGTGGGGGACACCTTTTGAACCTTAAGTGTTTGGGTAGTGCCCTGAGCCTAGGTGGGACGTCCGTTGGCTATGAAATTTGGATGAGGCTACTGGGCAGCTAAAGCACGTTCCACTTCGATAGTCATGGTGCAAGCATCCATCCAGATGGGTGGGTAGTGCATCCAGACATGGGCTTGGATGGCTTCTTTGAAACCACTTATAAAACATTCCAAGTAGAATGCATCTCCCAGACCTTTTTTGCGGATCGCCAATTTCTCAAAGGGTGCAATGTAGTCTTTTACTCTGCTTGTCTGTTGGAGCTTAGAAAGACGACCCAAAAAATTAGATTCATGGTCAAAGTGGTCACAAATGGATTTTGCGAACACTTGCCAAGTAATGCTCTTGGGATAGAATTTTTTATGCCATTATCACCATTGACATCTCTCTTGGTCCAAGTAAAGGCTTTGCACACATAATTTAGTTTCATCCTCTACAATATGATTGAGAGTGAAATATCGGTCCATTTGTGCTACCCATACTGCTAGATTAGAGCCATGAAATTTGCACATGTCCAGATTGGGTGGTCGAGGGTGGGAACGTTGGTGATTTCCATGGAAGTGGAGATGATGGCTAGGTTCTCCTTCAAGGTCTTCATTCAAACCATGTGCCTTTGATTTCAATGCCGACTTGCCCCTTGTCAATGTGGCCATGAATGTCTGCATCTAGTTTGTTAAAGAAACCAACTATTTTTCAATGCTCTCGATCTTCTCATTCGCCATGGCTTGAGATCGGGTTTCTACCATACACAGATCTTGGTCACTTGTCGTCACTTTGAAAAAAGCTGGGACCACCCAAAAATTGAAGCTGACAAGTGAATGGTACCACCTAGAGGAGCCCATCATCTTGATTCTTATGGTCTACGTCTCTTATAAGCATCCCAGGAAGGCCTTAGACTTTTTTTTTAACTCTGAAAGGAGTTTTTCTCCCTACTTATCAATACTGCAGTGGCCAATTTCCAGAAAACTTAATCCTACCCAATGTCATGTGAGAATCACCCTAGGGTATAGGAGGCACAACCCTCCCTGCAAAAATGGTCAGATCTGCCTGCGAAAAACATTACTGTTGAATGTGAGATGAATTGTAGCGGTGACAGAACCCTAGCTGCTAGATCTGAATGGTACTCCTGCGGTAGCCCCTCAACTAGTGGATAAGATTGTTGTGGCAGCGACGGAATCCCAATTGCTAGATCTGATCTAGCAAAGAAGGTAATGGGCGATCTTTAGAGAGACAAGGGAGCTATGGTCTCAAAGAGTGTCACGTGCTACAAATCACAATATACATAAGGGTCCAATAGTAGTACTTGGCCCAATCTTTTAGGGCACTAACTAAAGAGGATCAACTGTACCCTCAGACGTACTACCTAACTACCCTATCGTACGCACGAGTAATCTCCCCGAGTGCTGTTCTCAGTGTACTGTAGCAGCAAGACGACTAATGGATTATCTAAGGTGAGGTTTTAGGTAAGCCTGGGGGTCCTCTGATATACCTAGAGGGTATGTGGAAGAGAATCCATGCGTGGTTCTGTCTAATGTGCTACTACTTGAAAGGGTACCCACAAGGGTTACAATGGAGTCCAATAAGTGTGACCACCTCTTGTATTTTCTATGTGCATTCCACCCCAAATCCATAGGTTTATGTGCTCAATTATAGATCTCGTGGTTTAAAGATGTCAGAACACGTCTTGAGCCTAAAAAAATTCTACTAAAAATGGAGATACCACCGGCCCTGGAAAGCGCTCTAATACCACTTGTTATGCTCTTGACCTGTGAGAAGATTCCAGAATACCAAATATATGAAGAAAGACAACCTAGAACATGGAACACAATGAGAAATAACAACAAGTATTTTATTATTCAGAGATAAAATCAATGTTCACTTGCTTCTTCAAGGGGGAACCATCCAATAGATCAGAGCTCAATTATAAAATAAAACATGATGCTCCTCAAAGGGCAGTTTCTATCCTTTATATAGGATTCTTACATGAAATACCATGGGTCAGTACCATGGTTCTCTCAATACCATCTATCTAATACCATGGCCCGTTTGCAACTAACTATGGTCCCTTTCTTTAAATGCGGGTCAACCACTTACAATTATTAATACGGGCTTTATTGACTCTTTAACTAACTATAACTACGACTCGACCCTATTACATATATAAAGGGGTTACCGTTGGACCCTATCACTCATGGTTTGGCAAGGGCCAACATCTCTAAAGACACTCCAATAGAAGGGTCTCACTCGAATAGGAAATATTAATCATTCAACATGTATATTCTCTAACTCCTCTAGTTCTAAACATATGAAATTTAATGATAAAGCACATGTTCATATAAATCTAGAATATGTTTTGGCACATAAGATATATCGTATGCTATAACTGACATTTTTCCATAACTTTTGATCCAAAACATTGTTTTAAGAATGTATTAATAATTAGAGTAGATTAATTTAAAATAAATAAAATATAATTACATGTATATCTAAATCTAGTTGGAATCTAATTATGCAATCTTCATTGAAGTAATAATTTTGAATTAATGAAATCTTTGTTTGCGGATGCAAAACATACTCAATACCCTCTAATAATCTTAATGCAACCAAAATGTGTAGTGTTAAATCAAATATGAGTCTTCTTATTTTTTTTTTTCCAAAAATGCATTCCTTCTAGAGATACTTGAGCCCATCTCTAAAATAGTTTTCTACAAAAAAGTGTAATTCCTTGTAGTGCATTGACAAATGGTATAAAAAAGTAACATCACTAAAACTGGAGAAACTATGAACTTGTGGCTTCAAAAGGGCCAATACCTCTAAAGACACTCCCATATGAGGGTATCATTCCAAGGGAAAATATTAATCATTCAAGTTGTATAGACTCTACCCCGTGTAGTTCTAAACCTTTGAAAAAATAAGGAAAAGACACATGTTAACATAAATCAATAATATCCTTTGACACATAGCATACATGGTAGAATATAACCAGAATTTTCCCATAATGTTTTATCCCAAACATTGTATTAAAAATGGAGTATACCATTATAAGGGTCAAAACAACGTAGCACATCCCTGACATTATATAATTTTGAAATCTTTGTACAATGTTTTCTATAACTCTAGAAGAAAAATGTAGCCATCTTTTGATACTTAGAGTATATGGTAGAGGAGATTAAAACCCAATATTTATTGTTAATAGTTTTTCTCTTCGTGAAGATTGTGGTAGGAGGCTTCTTGCTCATTTGTTTTAATTTGCATGCTTTCTCTTCATTTGATTTCAAATCTAGAAACAAAAAACTATAAAACAATTGGTTAAAAGTTAGGCTTTAGTGAATTATGGAAGCTAAAGTTTTCAGCCATGTTTTCTTTCTTCTTTATATTACATGAGGGTGAAATCAGAGAGCGTTGAAGAGAACTTTGGTATCTTCCTCAAATTAAATTACAAATTAGTTTTTAGATAGCATCACTCCATTTGTAATAACGAGGTTGTTCAATTGCAAGTATGGTTCAAGAAACATTCTTCAATTTATGTAAAATTTGTGTTAAAACACTATTCAATTTCATTCCATAAGAATTAATTAGTAAATAACATACCTAAGAGCAATGTGAAATTAAAATCAACTTGGCTTGCTTCTATTTTATAAAGAAAGTAGCATCAATGTAGGTGATATGGGATTAATGGTAAGTTTGGAGTGTAAATTCTTGAATGCTACTTAAACAAGACTAGGATTCCATTAAAGAGGGCAAAGTCCATTAGTAGAAAAAGGTCCTTCTTGGGAATGTAGTTTTCACATAGTAACCAAGCACTAAACTAGATCAAGCTCAATGTAGATATATCCTCTCTCACTCTTATTAATGGGTAGATGCATACTAATAGGCTTTGGTAGAACTCATAGATCCTTGGAGCGATGACTCTTATATAAAGTTAATTGTAGGAAGGAGGCCTTTTATTTCCTTATCTCACATAGAATCTTGAGTAACAGCCATCCAACCCAACTACTAATTTTTGAGTGTTAAAATAAGTGGTTTTCGTTAGGTTTCTCAAAGGTGATGCAAGTGAGAACTATTCATGCTAATTGAGGTGCATGCATAATGTTCACCTTAAACCCCTTACAAGGTACTCATGTTCACAAGGGTACATGAACCTTGGGTGATTGTTGCATGAAGGATGTTCTATGTATATCTTCTTCCTTCATTGGTTGGCATTTTGACTCACTACCTTAGCGTATTATTTGAAAGGATATTTTTGTCTATCCACTAAGTGTGGAATTAAATATTTCTTCACATTTGTAATTCTTTATACTTGTGCATTATGTTTTTTTTTCCTATTTAGCAATGTTTGAATGGAGTGTTGAAAAGTGGTGCATATAGTTGAACTTAGGACTTTCATATCGAGCGAAAATTGTGTCTTATGTGTGTCAGTTCCTATTTTTATAAAGTGGTTGACTAGTAACTTCATTGGTTTCAAAGGAACTAGGATATCTCCCTTGAGCTCATGAAGGAAATTTCCATGAGGAGTAGATTATTAACCCTTTAGGTAATTCTTAGGATGAAGTGAAGACTTATTTTAATAGTATAATTGAATAACTTCATGTTATTGAGGAGTTTCCAGTTGAAGGTGTAAGTAAGCATATTATTGTACAAGAGTTGGAGGTTAGTGATAGTTCTATAATGGATTATTTTCAACCTCCTTTGGATAATTACCATATCTAGTAGTGGTACAAATGGGTTTATTTTGACATGGAAATCTATTTTTTTGTATGTAACATGGTCTTGGTTCATGAGGTATCAAAGGTTCTACGATCATTAGTATTATTTCTACTACTTGTGTGCATGAGTAACCCTATTGTCACATAGGTTGGTTGCAGTAATCTGTTTGGTAACTTCCCTCAAAGAAATATAATTGATCATTTTTGGATGTTACTTGGCAGCATTACTATAGGTCCATTATTAGGTTTCATTTCTATTATACTATCAACCAGGGGAATTATTGCTTCTAGTTTCATATCTACTTTTAGGGGTTAAAAATATTTTTGGATTTGGATTTTACCCTTTCAGCTATATTTTATCGTATATCTATCCTTTCACCTATAAGTCCATTCACTCATATCTCTATAATTCCTGTAAAATGTACAACCATACCTAGCACTAGTTACCAAATGCACTCTATACCTATCCCTAGTAGCAGAAACAATACTAGGGGTATTTATCCAAGAAGTAATGTGAAATATGATTAGGTGAAAAAATTTCCATTTAGAAACCTAAAATCTATTTCCATGACCTGGTTTCCACTTCTGGTGATGCTAAACTTGCCTAATTTTTCTCATCTTATGAATAGCCCAATCAACCATAGTTATTGATGGAATATTATTTTCTTTAAGTTTCCTTTATTTATATAATATTTGAAGTGCTATAATATGATTACATATATAATCATAAATTTTGAGATCACATTAGTATGAGTTCTTCATCCTTATTTATTGTGATGGATTGTCATCATTGACTAATGAGCTACTAGTGCTAAATCATGATCTAGAATGGTGAAATTCATGTTCCATAAATTCATATCCTAGTGTCAAAAATGTGTTGAGAATTGCTTAGCCCTTTTCTGCTATATAGTATCGTGCTTTTCCTTGAGCTCAATTACTAACATTGATTATTGTTTGAAGGAAAATAATATTGATTTTCAATATTAGTTTTTGAGTGATTTGATTGCAGAAATGAAGGTTTTACTGGTACAACTAGACACTTTGAATAATTTTGCTAATTGATTAACAAAATCTATGAGCATCGAGAAGTTCTCTTCATGTAGAGAAACAATATGTATCACTACCCTATTGTTCGTAATGTACTCTTGTGAGCCGTGACTATATGAAAATAAAAAATCAAGTGGGATAATGTAGAGTATTATTATATTATTCCATGACTAACCCCATGCAAAATTTATATGCACCATGCACATGGGGGGTCACATGTGGGGATATCATTCTACCTTATTTAGGGGATATGCAAGGGGTAGTAGCGCTCATCCCAAAGTTTGTGGAAGTTCCTCGAAAAATATTTTGGGTGGTTTTTTTGCATATAATTTTAGCATATTTTGGCAAGTAGTTTTCACTTTTAGCTTTTTTTGAGAGCATGGTGATTTCTCCTAATGTTACTAAGATTTTTAACGGAACATCTAAATAAATGCATTGGAAAGCACCTTATGCCAAGATTATAGTTTTAAGCATCAAGAAGAATCAATATGGGGTTATGGTTAGGTAAAAACATTTGTATAATTTTATATAATTGTTGGAAACCATGGCCTATATGACTACTTCTATGGTGACACTACTTACATCTCACCTCTGTGATCTCCCCTTTCATCATCTAAAAGCAAGCGAGACTTAGGCTTTGGCAACCCGATGGAAAATAATAGAAATAAAACATGACACCAATGAGGAGGCCCTTATGGAGGCCTAGTGCCAAGACCCTAAAACAAATGGACAAGTCTCTTGAGAGTACCCATGACTTCAAGACTCTTGGCCTCAACAATCTCGTCGCATGCTTATAGTTCGAGACCCCTGAAGGCCTCCCTAGAAACCTCATTGGCTTCTCTAATTTCAAAACCCCTCAAAGAAAATGATGATGTTCCAGGTTCCCCCATAGAGGAGGGTTTTAGTGTCATCTACTATAAAGATAGCAGAGTGAATGATGGTGGTTGGGGCATGGTTGTTAGGGTTTCTAGGGATGGCATCGCCACTATGAGGGACCATGTAGCTAATGGCACAACTAGGGTTTTAAACAGGACGATGAATCCCAATATTTACCCACTCCAGCTTCAATATCTAGTGAATCAAAGGATTTCTCATTCGCTTCAAATTTATTCTTGCATCTTAGATGAGGGTTTTATCCAAAATCCGGTGATTTTTTTGTCTTTGTAGGACCATTATTAGGGGTTTCCTTTTGCATGTTGGTCAAAGCCTTGGACCTCGTCTTTCGACTCATCGCTAGAATCTAGGATAAGCTGTGAATCTAATCTAGAAGCTTTCAACTCTTATATGGTGGAAGACAACTTGAGGACGGGCTGTACCAACAACAACCACCCTCCAAAATGTTTTCTATGCTTCAATTTTAGAGCTTCCGTTCTTATCCACAGCAGCATCTCTGAACTACTTTAGGTATTGATGCTTCAGCTGAGATTTATGTCTTCATTTTTTATTGTGTTTGCTTACTTAGCTGATTCTTTTAAGTCATAATTTGATCTCCCAACTCGGTCCCACAGAAGTTATGGGCTTGCCTCCAAAAAATGTGTAATCCTTGAGTGTAAGCATCCTTGATGATGGGAATTGCGCAGTCCTGGTTGCTTGTCATCCTTGATGTTAGAAACTGTGTAGTCATGGTAGAAAACCCAACACTCAGCCTAGAAATTACGCAACCCTCACTAAGCTCTGAAACTGCGTAGTGCACTTAACTTGAAAGTTACCTAATTCCCCAGAACTGCGGAGTGTTTCTGAGCAATGTGCATAACAAATTTTGCCAAAAAATAAAAAATGAAAAAACAATAAAAGAATCCCTAAAAATAGGGATCTACTTTTAGTATTCTAAAGGAGGCACTTGTGCTATTTTTAGAAACTTCTGCCAAGTGTCACTTTTTCCTTGATTTTAGGCATACACGTCATAAACCCTAATTTGTCCAAATATATTTAATTAGATTTTATATATCTCACTTGCAAACTCGACCTTGGAGCTCTAGCATTCCCTAGGATACCAAGGAACCTTTGGTGCAATCATCATCGCTTTTTTGTGTGAGTTTTGATTTTATCCTATTTTACCGCCTTTGTTATCACTTTTAGTTATTTGGCTTGTGCGAGTGTTTTTTCACTTGTTTCCTTAAGAGGTTTTTGGCCTTTTGACCTTTTTTTCACTTGTAGAAGTTTTTTTTTTTTAAGTTTTAGAATCATGTTTCCCAAGTGGTGCACTAGTTTTCCTATTTTTCATTAATGGTCATCGTTGCGGAAAATCTCCTCACATACTTCATTTTTCCTTCTATTTGATTAATTACTACACTTGATTCACATGATTTTACTCACACTTAGTCAAATTTGCACTCAAATTCACACAATCTCTCAGATCTTCTTGTTTTCCACACATCCCTTGGGCAGATATGGGTTTCCCTTGGTTGCATTTCACTTTGCCCACCTAGCATTGTCAAATCCTCAAGACCAAGGCAGAAGCTTGGGCTATAGAATTGCATAGTGTGTAGTGCAAGTTCGCTCTAACTGTGCACTTCGAAGTTCCAGGAGCCAACCTATGACCTTGGTCACTAAGACTATGTGATGTACAGTTTCTCTCAGGCCTCTAGTTAGGCTCAACTCCTCAATGCATAGTTTCAACCATCAAGCTTCCACCTTGGCTACTAGGACTGTGCAATGCACAATTCCCACAGGCATCCAGTCCCTATTTTCATATAAAATTTTGCAACCCTACCTATCAAATTCCCATTTTGCTGCGTGAATTTTCCTCATAAGTAGATTTCCTTAAGACTAACATTTTCTTGCCATGAGTGTCCTTTCTGTCCCATGGGTACAATAATTATTGAGCACCTATCTAGGAGTCACTATTACCATGGCACCTATAAGAGTTTCTTCAAAGGAAATCACTGAGAGAAGTATTGGGGAAGAAATTGAGCAAAAATCTATTGATTTTCTAGTGTATGCAAATACTTAGTTGTTTATAGAAAATGGATCACCACTGACATGGCACTAGATTAAAGATTCTTTTTCAAAGGACTTTGAGGCAGACTTAGAAGACCAATACATTTATCTCAACATCCAGAAGTGAATACTATAAAATGTTTCATGCATGTATCCTACCTTCTCATGTGTAGATATAATCATCTAGATTGTCTCACACATTGATGATAAGACCATGACATGGAGTAGTGCCAGTGGACAAAAGCTTTCCACCTTTTGGGCAGAAGAATTTTAGCAAATGTATCACTTTCCTGAGTTAGTAGAGTGCATGGACTCACTCTTTTATGCCAACCATAGCTATGCGAATATAAGAGAGATTGTCAAACATTGAGTGAAAGAGTCGTCGAGGTTTCAACATACACCCACCCATGTGTACAAGAAAAAGTCCCTCGGGAAGGCTTGTCATCTCTTGTTTATCTTTGCTGACAAGATCCATGGTCAAGAGAGTGCCGAAACCTTTCCTAAAGGGTGGGAAGTTTTATTGGACTATGTGGCCAATGATGGAAAGTTGTTCAACTAGTCATATCTATTGGATCAACAACTGAAGTCCCATGTAGGATAGGCTCAGATTCCACTTGAGGGTGATTGAGCAAGGTTCTATATGTCTGCATACTTACTCGATGCATTATTTACACAACAATGGGTCCCTGACATGACTTGGACATGGACACCATGAGAAAATTTCATGCACATCTATTTCAAGTTGCTTTCCAAATGCAATTATCAAGGATTAATGACTTCATCATCTCACTTTACAAGCTTCTCTTTGAAGAAGATCTACCTTGCGTGTCACAAGAAGTAATGGAGGGAATAACAGACATCATAAATTGATATGCCTCACCAGGTGGCACCTTCATTAGAGTGTTTGGCAGAGAGAATCCTCTGCAAGTGTTACCAAGGTATGCCACTAACAAACTTATCATGTAAGAAGTATCATACCATCTCGCAACAAGGTTGTCAGTGTCGCCGCATATGAAGAATAAAGCACCATGGCCCACTCTTCCTTTGTATATTGGATTATGCGAGATAAATAACTCGAAAGTCACAAATGTCGAGGCAAAGGAGATAGTAATATTTGAATTCGACACTCAGGACTTTAATCTGTATGATCCTCGTACCATTTGTAAGGACCACTATGTGAGAGTTTACTTTTCGTGGATCGATGGGGAATTTCATTGGCTAGAAAAGGATTCTTGGAGGTACTACTAAAATGCCTCAAGAGTTAATGAGTTGGTTAGTTTACTAGGGACTTCATAGCCTTCTCCACAGATAATAGCAACTCCAGAAGCAACAACAATAGAAGGAAACAATCTCGTGCAGGACAAGGGAAAGAGGAAAATTGTTCACAGCCCAGAGGGAGAAAAAAAGATGCAAGATGAAAGAAGATTTTGTTATCATGAAAGAAACTTTCATAGTAGATGCAAAGAGAAAGTAGAGGATGCATAGGGTAGAAAGGAGGAAGAGAGAAAAGTAGAGGTTATAGGAAGCAAAATTGAAGTTGCAGCAGATGGAGCAGAAGCCCAAGGAAGAATAGGAGTTGAAGAGAGAATGAGAAGAGAAGGTGAAGCAAGAAGAGGAATAGAGGAAAGGGGTGATGACATAGGAAACAATGTATATAAAGGTTGAAGAGAAGGAACAAGAAAAACCACCAGCTGAGCAGGAAGGTGAAAAAAAGCAGGATTAGGAGCTTGCTCAGCGGATTGAGAAAATTTTAGAAGTGAAAAACATGGAGATGGAACATAACTCATTTATCTTGTGTGTTCCTTTCAAGCTATGTACTATTACAGGCTTCCAAGGAGTGCACTTCTGTTTCCCTTCGTGTATTGGAAACTTCATGCATCACACTTGACTCTCCATGGGGGTCACACACTTTCTCTTACCCCAAGTTATTATACTTCCCTCTTTGCGTTTCTGAAGGCAAGGTATAACATTACCACCCACTGTTGGGACTCCTACTCCAAACGGTGTGAGGTCTAGTTTGGACTTGATATAGGGGAGATCCTCTGAATGTTGGTGGGTCCAAAACCATCAAGATTTATGGTGCTAAACGGAGGGTCAGATGACAAGTTGAGCCCTTGAAGTTTGTTTTAAATCTCTGCACTCATTTAATGACTTTTCACAATGGCATGAATATGAGAATGGATCTTAATATTTTGGTTCAAATCTTTCATGGTTCCACCAACAGTGATTATGAATGATTTGTTTTATACACACAAGATTCAACTCTCATTAAAGTTTAATGGAATCCTCTTCAATCCCATCTTCAGGAGTCTTGGTTGGGCATAGATCGATAACTTTCTATGTGTCTCCACAATTTCAGTAAGGAAAGTTTTCATTTTGCCAATTGGGACTATATCTTTGAAGTTAGTCACCACCAAACTACTCAACTTGGTTTTTCCATGGTGTCACGTTTCCTTATAGGCTTGTAGGGTGTTATGCATCTTTTGTTTCCAATGCATATATGGCCACGAAACCTCTAGTTGTTGGATTGCACCTCTTTGTAGATTCAAAACTAGATTTCCTCTATTCAAGAGGTTCCTCTTAGCTCTTGATCTTACCCCTTATTGTAGGAACCTTTTGGTTCCTCTCTGTATTTTTTCTTGTTTTGGCTCACTTGTCCCCATAATTACCCGGTGTTAGTGTTGTGGTGGCTACTCATCAATTTGCCTCTTTAGACCTCTCACCAATCGTCAAAGTTCTCCTTGGTTTCAAGTGTCCCCACTTTATCTTTCACTCGCTAGCTACCCTCCATGATTTTTTATCAGTTGTTTATTTTTCCCTCATATCTGAGTCATATTTTTTGTTTCGTCACCCTCCTTTTATTTTCTTATGCATGTTTTTTTGCAATGTCTTCGAAAAAACTCTTTTCACTCTGTCTTCATAGAGGAGAAACAAATTACCAAAAATGGGCTAGTTGAGATAACATATGCACACCATTTTTTGGAGGAAACAAATTCCTGGTATCTATAGCATACCGTAGGCCCCATCCAAGATGAACTCACCCATGCCAAGAGAGAAGGAACCTCCCATAGGTATCACCTCTTGGACATTGAAGTTCCTACTAAGCTAAATGATTGGGTTCTTGACATTGGGTATATATTTGGACAATTCAACTAGTACATGCACATCTAGTATTTGTATTGGAAAATGGAATACCTTTAGAGTCCGTTTGGATGGGTTTGAATATCTAGCAACTGTTCTCCACTCCATGGAACATTTGTATCATGACATAAATAACCTAGATTAGCAATTGGAACCCATTGAGTAGCACCTTACTATACTAACCCTTGACTAGATGCATCGGAGGAGACAACACGGATCCTACACAGGTTGTGACTATGGATTTAGAGCCCTATAACTAGTCCCTTGATGTGTTACCAATTTCCTCGTTTCTTGAATTGTGAGTAGTTTGATATCCCATGCCTCTTTATGGAGAGTAAACTTTTGGCTACGGTTTGGTCTTCCTAGTGATAGACCAACCTAAAATTTCCAATATTTTATTGTAGATTTATGTTTAGAAGATAGAGAGTATTTACCATAGAAAAAAACATTATTAATATAATAATAACATAATATGATGGTTGACCATGGCCAAGAACAATCAACATTTCTAGTCAAATCACTGCTTAGAAATTTAATGAGTGAGGAGATTTAATACAAGCTTTCTTTATTCATGATCCATTTTAGTGACATTCTTTTGTCTTTTATAGTCATATTTTATAATGGCGATCTGTTAGAATCTAGGTTTGATATTTTTAATCTCTAGAATAAGAATATCTTACGTGTCTTAGTTGTTGAATCTATTTATGCATTTAAAAATACATTTCAAATAATGAAAAGGACATTCTCACACAAAATTATATGGTAGAATTCTATTAAAGAAACATTGTTTTTATTACTTGGTACAAGTGCATGGATTTCCATTGCTTAATCCACATGTGAAGAGAATGGTCCAACAATATCTTTCATGATGAAGTATATGCAGGAGGATCACACCATTTATTCATTACTCATTTCTATTTATTCATTATTCATTTATATTGCTTGATCCAAATGCAAACATATTGGTCAAACAATGTGTAGTGATGAAACATATATGAAAAAAAAACAAATAATAGAGAGGAACCACAAAAAATGAAGCATGTTTCATAAGAAAAACAAGGAGAACATTTAACAATATTTTCATAATGGTACCAAGTTTCATAAGAACTTTAACAATATTTTCATAATCATATTTGATGTGAATTTAAATGTTGTATATGTGTTCTTCTTCCACTTTTGAGTTAAGCTTGATGTATGACCATCAACAAATGTCATCACAAATTGATAATCATATTAACTGTGAAAATATAAACATGAATTTAAAATAAATTATTAATGGAAACTTTGTGTCTTAATATATAAAAAAAAATATATTCTTGTCTTTTATTAAAAATTAAATTTATCATAAATCACAAACAAGGCAAGGAAAATAAAATTAATGTTATCGATACTAAGTAACATTTTATCAATTCCAAAAGCCACATCCCCTTTCACACAAAAGGAGAGATCTATCCATACAGTTCGTCCAAGGGCATTTTTATATTTCGGGAATCTGAAGGTGAGGAGAGGGGGAAATCTTCGACCTCTTTGATGGGAGTCTAATTGGAGGATATTCCTGGAATCTGCAATCAAGCAAATTCTCTTCCAAAAACGAGCTTGTTGATGACCTATGTGTTAGTTGGCAAGATGCCAACAACACTGAAAGAGAAAAAAGATACATACAAGTTGACCAAAACTAATACTTAAACAAGGATACATTTGACCAAAACTACTACTTGGACAAACCTAGATGACAGCTCACACGCCAAGTTACCCTTAGGCAAACCAGAACAACTCCCTCCACAAAAGATAGTGGCGGTTATCATTCTTCACATCATTCTAGCCAATGGGCAACAGACTAGGCTAGAGCTGCTGTTGAAATTGTGATAATACCGTAGTCTACCACAATCAACCAAAAAATATAGAGCATTTTAAAATATATACTCACTCTTTCGGGGTCCTTAAGAGTGAGCGGGGACAGGAAAACTATGCATAGATTTGATTGAACATGTTGAGTACATATTTAGCAGAGCAGTCGGCGCCTTCGAAGAGGCATAATTACCACCTAGGTGTTGTGGCGTTCATAATTTGATACCATTATTACCAACCTCTAGGATGGCAGTGTGCGTTATGCAGGCCGTTACTCATCAATTATTCTAACACATTATTATGCTATAGCGTTTTTTTTGCGGGTTAACAGAAGCATATTATTCAAATTTAACCGTCACTGATGGATGGATAGATTGATTAGTGTAACTCCCACACTCAATCACTTCATATAAGATTATGTGAATTTGAACACTATTTTTACAATTACATTATTTTATTATTTATGCTTCATAATAAAACTGTTATTTTTCCATCTCTAAAACAAAAACTTTAAGGAGAGCTTGAGCGTTGCTGATGAGTTCCGACTCATTGTACTGCACCACCCCAGCACTATGAGCTTTAGTCAGTGTAGATCACTCGAATATTTCAAGAATATAAGTGCAGTCAATTATATTTGTTAGATCTCAAAATATTTTGGGAATTTGTAATCGACTTAAAGATAGCTTCTTACCATCGCCTGAACCCTCTCTTACAACTAAACATCCTCAAATCTACCAAGATATTTCGAGAATTTGTAATCGACTTAAAGATAGCCTCTTACCATGGCCTGAACCCTCTCTTACAACTACACATCCTCAAATCTACCAAGGTAGGAGTTTTGGTCGGTGGAAGTGGCGCTCATAAAGTCTGCATGTCGTTTAGTTGAGAGTGGAATGTGTTGATCCTCAGCTGCTCCATCTTCGTCAAAGATTTCTGAATCTTGTCAACGACTCATCCAAATTTTGAATACAATAGTGCAAGGCCATCCTTTTCAGATTCTGACATAGGCGCGGTCAATTTTTCTACAGCGCCCATATTTTTCTGATCCCAAATTATTTTAGGAATAATTTAAAAATCTGCAATCAACTTAAGCTCACAAATCGCCGTTCCTTCTTTTTCGCTCATCTTGGAGCCTCTCTTTTCCATGTGGGCTGCCCAAAGGGAAACATTGCGGGCGTTAAGCAGACTCACGTTCATAGCCGCCTTTACCAGGTCGCTCAGCCTGGGGTCCAGAGATCCCGCGTATGGAGAGAGCGATGAAAGACAGAGCTGCGGATACCGAGTTACGTTGCACGACGATTTGATAAATTCAACGATGTTGGTGTCGCTGTGCTGGCGATTCACCTCCTGATCCGTCGTAGCTGAAGCCATTATCGCAGAGACTAGGATAATTAAACAAGTTGCAGCGCCGCGTGATTCCATGGCAATACAATACAAAAAACAGAGAACCAGAGATGATGGCAATACAAAACGAAAACAGAGAACCAGAAACGAAAAGCACCCAAGGCGAACGCAGGGACGGAAGAGAGTTGTAAGTGGCAGACGCGCTTTAACGCCCATATATAGCCGACTTCGCGCGCCTCTGGAAATGGTCAAATAGCCATTACACTTTACTGTCCCGGAGGATTGCCGATTTTTGGGGGAGGGTTCATTTGTTCGAATGTTTTCGTGCGCAAAAACTCGGGTGACACTCATGCGGCCGGAGTAAATATCGGAGGACGATATAAATAAACATGGTAGCTATAACAAGGAAACGCTCTCTTCGCTTACGCAATTTCAGATTCTTACGTTTTAGAAATTTTTTTAATTATATATAGGTTTAGTTTAATTTAGAGAAGAAATGAATTTTTTTTATTATTTTTTTAGTTAATTTTAAAATTTGAGTTGAAATTGTATAATTTTAATGTTCTAAAAGTTAGTTATTAGCATTTGCAGTCAAGGATGCAAAGGAAACGCCGTAAGGCACAGTTTGTGTAAGAATATTGAAACGTGAATAGACTTTAACAGCTATTTTGTGAAAGGAAGGGTCGTCGATGCCGAGTTTTAATTTGGGGAAGGCATGCCGAAACCGCTGAAAAGGAATGCAAGTAGCTCCAAATATGCATTGAACCTGTCTAGAGGCCTTTGTTTGCAGCTGGTAAAAATTGTGGAGTTAAAGGTGAAGATAAATGAATGAGAACAACAACCAGGCAACCATATTGATTTGGACAGGGCCACCCAAGAATTGATTATCCAAATCGGAAATTAAATTAGTATGAAGATATACCGAAAACATGTAGTATATTAATTAAGGTCAATTGATTTTGTCAATAGAATATGTTAAAACCCATTGACAATGAAATGAGCGTGAGGATATAAACTATCAAAATGGTATTGATCTTGAAACATCCCTTTTTAAGTTTCAAATGGAAAACACAAATAGGTGCGAGGTCTATCAAAATAGTATTTGATGTTGAAACATCCTTTTTTAAGTGTGAAAGGGAAAATACAAATAGTGTATTGTAACATCCTTTTTTCAAGTTTGAAATGAAAAACACAAATAGTTGTGAGGACACAAGCCATGAAATGGTAATTGATCTTGAAACATCATTTTTTAAGTTTGAAATGGAGAATACAGACAGTGAATTGTAACCAGATAGGTCTGAGAAGGAACACAATAGCATAAAGAAGATTGTGCTTGTCATTCCATATTTGAAGTTGTAGGAAAACATGGTGGAGGAAGAGAAGACATGAAGAAGCAACAATGGACCTGCGAAATGTATGTTTTGTTAGAATTGAGAATATGTAAACCAGTTGCGGAAATGTATCAGTAATACTTTGCAGGCGAGTTGTGTTAAAATGAAGCTGGAAGTAATGGAAATGAAGTTACCTTTTCTATGGGGATCCATATATTGTTAGTGGAAAATGCATGGTGAATAACGGCAGGCTAAACACCACTTGGAGGTTAATGCGCAACTGAAGTTGCATTTTTTTTTGCTTGCCAGGCTACTTGTCATTGTGTAGGTAGGTTATTTCTGATTCCATGTGGCCTGTTGTAAAAGAAAGAAAAGGTTAGAATGAGACGTATAGATAATATAAAGACATTCTAATATTTGATCATTTCACCAACATTGATTAAAGTTGGTTGATGTTGAAAGATATGAAAAGCACGCTATGAAATAGAATTAGGCAACTAAATGGAGGGAACCTTTTGTTGATGTCAAAGCATGGGTTGGAGCACATTATCTGGAGGCAGTATTGAACGAAGAATGTCTTCTGCGTGTTTTCTGCGAGCAATGTTTTTGTTGTCCTTCATTTTACTGTAACGATCGAAACTGAATGCGGGGTTAATCCGTAGATCCTGTAGAGAAGGGACTCTTGAAAGAGCTGTGAATGTGAGACCTTGACGTTCTATTTTTCCAATGTCAATTGTTGCCTTTGGAAGTGTCATACCTTGAGATTTATGTATGGTTAAAGCCCAAGCCATCTTCAATGGAATTTGTGCACGTACATTTCTTTTTACTGCTGCAATAGGTAAGTGAGTGGGGTTTCTTTCATCCCAAGGAGGCCCAATGTATTTGGGAAAATCCACGACAACAAATGTTGGAATTTGTGGTGGTGCAGTTGATTCTTTGTAAAAGATGGTTACAATTTTTCCGAGGGAACCATTAACAAGTCTGGCTGAAACCCAAAGGTTGGAAGTTAGCATAACTTTTTCGCCATTGCATAGCATACAATTCCTTCAAGTTGCTCGTCTTTAGAGGAAATACTGGAATATGTGTTGTCATCTTCAGCAATGGATCTTGCAATCGGAGTGTTTAGAGATTTCATCATTTGCTTATTATGGACCATTGTTTGAGCATTTGTTGGAAACAGATGCATGGAATCCTGGAATGAACATATTTCTTCCTCTGACAAAAAGGAATCTGTGCGCGACATGAGTACGTTGTAGTCATCGATTGTTGGATTTGCATCTCTAATGTTCTAGAGAATGTTCCTGAAAGTAACCTGTGCGATGTCATCGCCTTGTTGACGAAATATCGTGTCTAATGTGATGACTGTGTTGAAGGTGTTCCACAGTGCGCTTCCATGGCTCGTCCCTGCATATAGAGGAATGTCTTTGACGGGTGGCAGCTGACCGAGATCACCAACCAATATTATGGAACAGCCACCGAAAGGGGTGTTTCTTTGGTGGGGAAATGCTTCCCGAAGACGTTCATCAATATGGTTGAGAAGCTTTGGCCCAATGAAGCTCATTTCATCGATTAGTATGTATCTTATATGTTTGAGTTCTTCTTGGAATTTTGCAAGAGCATTACCTTCTAAGGGCGTAAGATCCTTTAGAGGAAGGTGCAGAGCAGAATGGATTGTCGATGCTTGTATGTTGAAGGCGGCAATCCCTGTAGGGGCGAGGAGCATGATCGGCGAAGGTTCCGGGCTTGCTAGGCCCATGAGCATATCTTTGATGCAATTAATGAGGAGGGATTTTCCCGTACCAGCAGTGCCTTGTATTATTATTCTGAGAGCGGATAAATAATCCTTACTAGAAAAATGAGTAGAAATAATATTTAGAGATTTTCTTTGCATTAGAGATAATGTAGTAAGGGTCGCCAGGATATGTTGATGTGTTTGAAGAATGTGGTGGATGGAGCGGCTATTCCCAATGAATTGTATTGCATTATTTTGTAGATCCAACGGGATAGTGGTATGATTCCAGTTATGGGTGTCATCAAAACCACGAAGACCAAGCATGTCAAGGTCATTTATGAGAAGCTCATTTGTTGGGTGTAATTGGGAAAGTAATTCCCATTCATTTATTTCCATGGTGTCTGCTGCACTGGTTTCATTTATAGCTGAGGTATCATCTGTGACAAATTCAATATCAGATAGAGTACGCTGTTGATGCCAAGGATTATCGAATGGATGAAATGTTTCCCAATTTGCGGTGAATTCTGCAGCAGAATCTCCTATATCCTGTACGATATGGTGAAAAGGTTTGTATAGCATAAGTTCAACCCTGCAAAAGTCAGCGTAGCAAGGTTTAGTTGTGGATGGTATGGAGGAGTAACGTGGTATGACCCGAACAATTGCTTTTGTAGGCCTTTGTTTCCATTTGTTTGTTTTGCGATGAGGATCATATGACCAGGACCTTGCCAATTCTATTAGTGATGTGGCCTCTAGGGTGGAAGGGTGCTGGATATATGTATCTATGATGTGTGGGGATGTAGTGGAGGCGGCGATCGTTTGCGGAAGGCACAGAAGAATTTTCTAGCTTACATTTAAAGAGACAAATGGCCGGCTACATAATGTTAATGGTAATTTTTGCAGCATATGGCAGGTTTCCTGTGCTTCAATGTCACGATCAACAAGGGTTTCTGCAAGAAATTTTCGAAATGCGGATGTTGATGGGTCAGCAGTGGGTGAAGCAAGGACAATTCTACGTAGCATTTGGTGGAAGCTTTCAGATTTTTTTTCTGCTTTGGATGCATATTTGGCGATATATTTTTGCATAGCGTGTATGGAGAGCACTGGTTGGCAGTCAACATTTTCACGCCAAATAGATAGGATGGTAGGGTTATGGCTATTGAGTCGATCGTCATTGCAAGCAGAGGTGTATGCTTTTTGGCCACTGGAGTCAATGAATAAGGCTGATTTTGGATGTAATTCCCACGGTGCTTTATAACGACATTGGAGTGAGGACCCTTTTTTTCTTAGGCACGTGCTTTCCGAGCATTTTGTGTGACGTTCAACACAATTGATGAGTTGTTCATAGTCACTAGAAGGATTGGTACTGAATATTTGCTGTGTGGACAATAGACAAGTGTCTTTGGGATCTGGCCAAGCATTTGGTTGGTTTGAAGTTGAAGGAGCACGAGGGTTCCAAGCGGAAATATATTTGTCGAAGATCTGCCTTGCAATATCTACTGCTTTTGTGTCTTCCCAGTTGAGGCTTTCCATATCAGGTGCATTTTCGATCCAAAGGAAACCATGGATGTGCACAGACCCCCTATGTTGCCATTCATACCTATCAAGTATGCGTTTTTGTAAGTTAATTTTGCAATAGGTGAGGAATGTTGTTTAGAGTTCTTAGAGGGAAAAAAAATGCGGTAGAATGCGTACCTGTACCAGTAATCTTTTGTATTCAAGTGTTTCTCTAAGATAATCTCACGAAATGTTATGAATCTATGGTGCATATACAGCGATGTTAAATGTGGGTAAGATACAATGTTTTCATTTCTCCACTTTTGTTGTTTTGCAATATCAGAAGGAAGACATCCGGGCATGATTGCATGAAGATCAAGCCATTTTGTATCAGCTGCACTCAATGTGAAGAAGAACGTCGGGCAGCCGAGTTGAGATATCATGTCCGTTAGTTTGCTTTTAGCTTTGTGCCAAAATGACCTTGTTCCACGTAAAGAGCTACCGAAGCGCATGACTTGCTCTGCCAACTGCTCATCTGGAAATTGCTCTAAGTGGAGGCTTAGATCCTGAATAGATACTGGAAAGTTATCTGTGATGTTCTTTTTCACAAAAAACGATGTTGTTGCTTGACTGTGATGCCGCATCATGAGATTATATATGTAATAACGAAAGCGTGGGTGCTTTCCAAATTTGTTATCGTAGTAACATATGAGATGGAGTTCATATTCATGTAATTGTACTGCTTTCATTCTTGGCTGATTCGGCATTGCAGCTCCTGTTGGTAAAAGGGCAGGGAAAGCCATAGAGAGTAGACCTTCTGTGTTGTATTCGTTGACTGGCAATAAACCAATTGCTAGCCACTCAGTTGCAGTATCAGATTGGTGGTTGTAAGCATGCAAATAATGGCAGATTTCTTGGATTTTTGTATTTGTATTAAGTATGATGGGGACGAATGGTGATGTTTGGTCTACAGATGGGTCTGTGAAATCTTCGGTGAGTTCATGGGGGGGTTCAAGTGGAAGGGGGACAGCGGTTTTTGTAGTATTGGAATGGTGAAGGGAGGAGGAGACGTTGGTGGGGATTGCTGGTAAGGATGCCAGTGCATTGGTATCAATATGAACATTCTTATAGTATGGGTCATTTGCCAGTTTGTATTCTAATGCAGTGAGAACGCGATGCCTACTGACAATGAAATCATAAGCCTTATGGTCATTACTATGACGCGTGACAATGAGGATGTCCAAGTGTTCAACACGGCGTGGCAACATGTTTGCGATTTTTGTAATGTCTGGAGGAAAACAAATTGTGTGGCCACTGTATTTATACTGCCCACCACGTGCATGTGTTACTTGAAGTATAGGGTTAACCCTAGCAATGAGCATTTCTTCTATCTGTGAAAGAGATGCAAGGGTAGCTGGTTGAGGACCAGGGTCCATGTTGTTTGATAATGAGAAGCAATGACCCTTTGTTTCAGAGACGCATCTGGAGCAGCAATACATGTGGTTGGAATTGCGGATATGTATTCTCGGATATGATTCAAGACAAATGGAGCATGGGAATTTAGGTGGAAGTTTATCAATCTTTGCACGAAAATCTCAATGTGCTTGATTAGTATAAATGTTGTTGAAAGCAAGTGCGAAGGAGGGGTCAGGGCAATGAGCAATGGATGTATTTGTTTGAGAGGTTTGCTGAGAAGATAAAGAGTCTGATTATTGCAAGGGAGGATTGTTTTCAGGGTGGGCCATTTCATACGAGGAAGGTTGGCTTTCCTTCTGTTTTTTGTTTTTTTGACATTCCTTGGTGTCTTTTCTTGCTTGGTAAAGCTCACGACGTCGTGCATTTATTCGTTCTTTATTTGTTGCATAATATCTTCGAGCACGTTCATTATTAGAACAAGAAGCCATTCACAAAATTTATGGTACATATAAGCAAGAGAGGGGAAAAGAAGAATGTTATTTGGAGGCAACAACCATGCGATTGCAGGAAAGTGAAAGAAGGGTAAAAAACGCAATAGGAAGCAAAAGAAGGGGAAAAAATCCAAGCTCTGAATAGTTCCATGCGAAATTTTTTATTTGAGTAATGTTTTTGAAACAACATATTAGTATTTTTTCTATAAACATGTAGGTAGTTTCATGTGTAAATCTGATGAAAGGGAAAAAAATGTGAATTTGTCTACTCACATAATGCTAGGTACAATGGAGAACAATACTCATTTCAATGGTATATAAGAAAATTTCATAAGAAGGCATGCAAAAGTATATCTTGTAAAGTTGTATTTATAGAATTGGACAATAGGAATTGCTAAAAAGCAAGGAATACATTTTGAAATATTTATCTACAATGGCGAGATGTTCTTAATTTCTCGAAGGATGTTGTTTCATTCTGCCGTGAAATGCAACTTTTCTTCTTTTATGATAACGCATTTCAAGCGTGGAACCTCTTTAAAAGTTTTTGTCTTCACTGACAATGTGAAGATATGATCTGTCCATAGAGCCCTAGAGACAATTTCCTTGATAAGTTCTGGATCTGAAGATAATAAATAGAAGTCTTTGGCATTATTTCCTAGAATTGTAGATCCCGCGTCTTCGAAAGCAACAGTTGAAGCCAATTCACCAGTGTGATCTTGTATGTTGATTTTCAATAAGTATCTGTAATCACAGTCGCGTACTTCAGCATTGCATTTTGGACAGAACCACATCCCTGTATTTTGTGGAATAATTTTTTTCATGCATTTTTTCCCGCCAACGAGAGACGGACAAGAAATGTAGTAAAAACTATCCATCCCAATTTTTGTTATTGTGCCCTTTAATTGGAAAAAAGTTGGTTTCTCTAAGGAATCCATATTGTAAATGTCAGAAATTGTTAGTTTTTTTTTTTGGTGGCCGAAAGGAGATCTTGTTGTCAAAGATGTAGAAGCTGCAGTGGAACCTTCTTTTTTAAACCACGACTTTAGCGCATGAGCCTCTTCAATGTCAGGATCTACAAGAATAATGGATCTTGTTGTAGTGCCGATATTTTTTCCATCAAATTATCCAACGCATGCAGATTTGATTGCAATGATGGGGTTATTTCCCATAGCACATAGGGAGGAGATTTCTTGTGACACGACATTAAAATTATCTCCCCAAAAGATTGCATCTATTCTATACTCTGACATGTTGCGAAGCTGTACTGTTTTTTTATTGACTTTAGAGCCATCTTTTCTACATATGGTGCACACACCAGAAATGTCTGTGATAACATCGAGAACATCAACAATGGAGTTGACGGTTGTTGTTCTGATATCATTAATTGATTTTATATTGAATCGCACCGTTGGATTATGTTTTTTTTCGCCAGCAACATGTTCTATGGTAGATGTTGCATTCAATAAAATTTCTCAATCATTGTTCAAGTGGTTGTATTGCTTATTAGCCATTTTCACATTCCCTTTAGAGGCAATGTAGACATTTTCATTTTGGATTTTGTCGAAAAAATAATCTGCGACATTGTTGAAACATGTAATATGTATTTCTCCACCCTCTGTATCGAACAGATCGAAACCAAAAACTCTACCGGGTCCATATTGATTCTAAAATTGCCGAAGAGTTGTTTTCCTTTGGACGTATCCTTTTATGCACCAATTTAAGTGGTAAGGGTTTAATGATTTGATGGGAATTTGAACTGGCAGAACAGACAGAGTTGGAGTAGTTGGAAGAGGGCAGTGTCTTTTTGATAAAGGTTGCGGGTCTGATGAGGATGGAGTGTTTTCATTAGATGTGATGGGGATACTCAAAGCTTTTGGATTGCCAATTAAGGGTGCAAATGAAGTAGATATTTCAAAGTCTTTTAGCTTTATAGACCTACACAACAATTGAGAGTCATAGGAATAATTGTTAGGAGTGGTTGTGGTATAAATAAAAAATGAAAAATTTTGAAATAGGAAATTCATAACAAACTTACATTGATGGACCAATAGCCGAGGTAGCCCAACTTTTAACATTTATAATAGAGCCCTTTTGTAGCAAGCCTGTTAATACGAGATCATTGAAATCTTTTGGAAGTATGATGTGTTTCTTATGTGTTCCGTCTGAAATTGCAGTACGATATTGCGGAGTTGTTTTTTGCACTGATTGTATTGGCTCAAGTTCAACAATTTGCAGGCATGGTTGGATATGAGTTGAGCCAGATAACATTGAGGAAATTTCATTTTCAGTAAGGTTTATTGCCATTTTCTGGTGCAAAACAAAACGCAAAAAATGTTGTTTTCTCTGCGTAAGATGTTTAAAATTCATTACATTCCCACAACATTACTTGAAAAAAATATGAATTAAAGGGCAAAGGGAAAGAAGCATGTTCAATTTTTTTTTCTAAATGAGTGGGCATCGAAGTTTGTAAACATAAAGAAGAGAGACATTTATCAGAACAACTTCCATTACGAGCAATTTTTTTGAAGCATAGTTCCACCAAGCGAACAGGAAGAAGGAGAGGGAGGAACAAACGAAGTAGAAGGTTTGGGAGTAACTCTAGTACCACCTGGTTTCTATCATGATGGCCCAAGAATCATGGTGTTTTGAACGGCATATGTCAAGAAAAGCCATACCGGCGGGCGAATTACAAGCCCTCGAAGGGACAATGTAGCCATATGAGGTACACCAACATCTCCCCTAGAGGAGAATGGAGTAGGATTCCCCCAAGGGGAAATCCTCGACTGGTGGACTCCATTTTCTCAACTTGAAACCAATGAGGGAGCAGTGATGTTATTCCGATTCGAATAAAATCTATGACGCTTTGACACAACTTTCTTTTTCAAATTTTAGGAGTCGAAAAAAAGCCAAAGATGACTCTAGTCGCCTCTGATTTTGGAAACTTTAGTATCATTTGGTTGCTGAGTTGTTTCTTCAAGAGTCACAGTGTTTTGAATGACATAGGTTGAGAAAAGCCATACTGGCAGGCCAATTGGAAGCCCTGGAGGGGACAATGTAGCCATATGAGGTGCAACAACATCTCCCCTAGAGGAAAAGGGAGTAGGGTTCCCCATAGGGGAAATCCTCAACTGGTGGGCTCCATTTTCTCACCTTAAGAGCAACGAGGGAACAATGAGGCTATTCTGATTTAAATAAATTTTATGACGATTTGACACAATTTTCTTTTTCAATTTTTAAGAGTCGAGAAAAAGCTAAAGATGACTCTAGTCACCTTCGATTTTTTAATGAACCTAAAGTGACAAGTGCTCAGATGGTCCTTTTCTTTTAAGGAGTCCGAAAAGAACGAAAGTGACTACTCTGGATATCTAGACAAGGGGATTACCAAACCAACCGCAAAACTGCAGAATACTTTTTAAGGTACGGCAGTCAATCTTCCCGAATGCTGTGTTCAGTGCATTGCGGTCGATAGGGCGGCAGACACGGCTTCCTAAGGATAAAGGATATAGCCTATTGTGGTCTCCCAATATATACTCGACGGTACGTGGGAGCACAAGTCTTTACTGGCACTTGTCGTTTCAAAGAGGAGGAATCACCCAACCTACGAAGAAAGTGATAGTTACCAGGTTTTACGACGCCAGAATACGTCTCTAGCCTAGACTTCTAAATGGTGTGCGTTAGGTTCCAAAGCGTTGTTATGTTTATTGAAATGTATTTTAGAGTTGATATTTCTTAAGAAGTTTTCCTTTAAGGTTGATCGCGTGGTGTACATATACAATTCCTAAATATTCAATCTAAGATGATAAACAGACGTATACTTTCTTTTTGCATTGAAAATCCTAGCTAATAAGGAAAGATAAGTGAAATTGTTTCAACATAGAGCAGACAACACACGTTAAGTCCTATATCAATTTCCGCATGCATTCTAAATGTAAATGTACATGCATGTATTTGTTTTCCACTTTCTTAGTGTGTGGATGACAAAAAAAATGCCAAGTGAAATATAATATCAATACAAGGATATGGCTATTCCAGAATTCTGACAGACATAAGCAAAGCTATTGAAGTTTGTATCTAAGATTTTTTAGAGTCTGTTCACTAAAAAAGACAGCCATGACGGCACCACTTTGCACTAGTCTAACACAAAGGAAAAAAACTTAAATTATCAAGAAAGCATATTTATAACTAAATCATTTCAATCGGGAAATAATTTTGAATTAAATTTATAAGACCCTGTAGCTGCTCAGTGGTTACTGTACAATTGATGAAAGAGGATTCTCTAGCATGGTCCATGGAAGGAATAGAAATGAAGAAAAAACTTGGAAAGGAGATTAAGGTTGTTACCGGAGATGAACAAATACAGCAAATATCCAGAAATATCCTTCAACCCTAAAAGTTGAATCGCCAAATGACAAAACAAAGCAGGCCAAGGCAAAGTATCTGTATTTCAACATTGCTGCATGAGTGACCAACATAAGTTGCACAGTGGTATGCAAATTAATAGCCTAAGCGGGGAAAATCCCCAATATAATCCACACAAGATAATCCTCAATATTTTAACATAAAAATTTAAATTTAAGAGAATTATCAGTTTATATTATATAAATTCAAACATTTTCCTTTGTACATTATATTATTTTAATTAAAAAAATATATCATACATCGTTGTACCATTAATAAATATAAAAAATATATCATACATTGTTGTACCATTAATAAATATAGTGCAGAACTTAAATAACATATTAAATATTTAATTTGAAAATAATTTGAAAAATTAAATGTAACTAAACAACATCAATAAAGAAATCATTCAGAAAAAAATTAAATTAAATACCTGAAGGCTGAAGGCTGAATCAATTGTAAGGATGTATCCCTGTGCATTTGAAAAAAGTTCAGTACAGATGATATGAATTTTTTTTAGTTGTAATTTATTATAGGCCTAGATCTATGTCATCGTCATGAGAATTTCCTTCCTTCGTTCAATGGACTCTAATTCTGTGGATGCAATTTTAATGTATATATACTAACTATTGCTTCAATAATGCAAACAGAGGTGATAGCATTGTTAAATTGGGATAATTTCAAAAGTATAAAGAGATGTAGTTAGTGTTGTTAAATTGTACATAATTTTAAAATATATGTACATTTGAATTCAGTGTTTCAAAATTATTAGTTTTTTAAGGGAGAATACAACATTATTTATTAAAACAAATAAAAAGTATAAAGTATAATCTCAATAGGTGAATTGATTAGCTTTATATAGTATCTCAACATTATCAATTTTTTAAGGGAGAATACAACATTATTGATTAAAACAAATAAAAAGTATAAAGTATAATCTCAACAGGTGAATTGGTTAGCTTTAAATTCCTTACCACCAGGCAAATGTCCAGAGTAAATTCCGTACCAGCAGGCAAGTGTCCAGATTACTTAAGCAAAGGCAATTGTGGAGGTTGAATCCATGTACATTGAAAAAAGAAGAATTAAACTAAAACAATTAACAATTGTGAAGAATGAATCATTGTGTATTAAAAAAAACAAACTAAGGCAATTAACAATAGTGAAGGTTGAATCAATTGTAAGGATGTATCCCTATGCATTTGAAAAAAGTTTAGTACAGATGATATGAATTTTTTTTAGTTGTAATTTCATGTAATGAATTTCAACTTTATCACTAAGGTATTATTATGTACAATTTTCCTCTTCGCTTTAGAAAACTTGTAAGTTAGCTTTTCTCTCTTCTATGCTAAGTTTCTTGACTTATGCATGAATGCAATAACCAATAACAATTACTACCAAACATATTTGGCCTTGGGTATGAATATAAGAGTTTGGTCAAGTGACAAAGACCATCATCATTACTCTCAACTATGCAAGTTGCTAGTTGCATTCTCATGGTGTTATGTGTGTACAATAAGGTCATAGACCTATTACATGGATGCATCTGTTCATGGGATGTCTTCATTCTGAAGATTTTGAAAATTGAGGTCTCTTATTTGGGGTTGTGTTGGTCCATCACACAACAAAAACCCAAAATAAAAAAATTGCAAATATCTCAAGGAAAAATTATGAAATGTCGAGATTTTTCCACTCTCCAACCATCTCAAACAGTTTAGAAAAAGTAATCTTGACTGATGTAATATGGTAAGGAATATCTCAAGTAGGTCCACTTGTGAAAGTTCAGAAGCATTTGAACATGCTTCTAATCAACAAAATTACAATGGGTTTAGAAATTGTGGAATTAACACATAATTTAATAAAAAGGGATTAATCCAAAAAACTGCTTTCCCATAGGAGTAATATTAAATTCACCTCTTATGATTTTTTGCTGAGATTTATATTAAGATTCGCCTTATCTAATTGCAGAAGCAACAATCCATGAACAAATTTTAGAATCTACGTAATTACAAGAGCATTAGTTCATGCCCATATTTGGAAGAACTTAATATGATTGAATTTTTATTAGTATAGAAAACCAAAACAACAGATATTGAGCAACAATTTCACGAAGCGGAACTTCAAATGTCCACCAAGTTGGTTTTAGATAACTTTAATGATGTCAGTTCAGCGTAGTTGACGGGTTTTCATCCAACAATTAAAAGAAAATATGGGTTGGCATCATATAATTAGTCATTTTTTTGCATGATAAATGTTTTCTTGTCAGACCTATTGTTTTTTTTATCTAAAATTCCACTAAGGAACAATCAAAGAATGCACATGCAGGGAAACAAAAATTGAGAAAATGAAAGTAGAAGTGATTGAATTTGAAAGGAAGATTTCTGAGTGTAACAAAGAAGAGAAGGCACTAAGGTCAAGAGAGGTAATTCTTAAACTTGTTATTATTCCTGTATGCAAATATTTGCAGATGACATATTACTGTAGGTTAAATTCTAATTGGCATGACTAGGGAACCTTACAGAACAATACTTTTGGTAGGTTTTCATAAAGGGTGAATTAAATGGGTTGGTGGCCTCTGAAAAATTATCAAAGGAACAATTAAGAAAGATTATTTTGGCGCTGCAAGACAGTAGTCGACCTCAGCTCCACAAAAAAGTATGCCACGAACCGTCTGATCCATCCTTTGAAGAACTTGCAAATGAAGCAGAAGACGAGGAAGGCCTGGTCTTGGCTCAGGAGGAAATGTCTCTGAATGAAATGAGAAGGGAATAATTCATTTATTAAACATTTTTTTACTTGGACTCGGGCAATGAATAACTGAAATGTACCTTGTGGTTTGCTTTCATTGAAGCATTCTTTCTGAAATGAGTTTATTTTCTATAGAAACATTCATGCTGATGCTTTAGAGGAGGATGTAAAGTACAGAAAGAATGAATATTACTTTTTGATAGAACTTGATAAACTTAGTGAAATGATAGAATCACAAAGAAATCACAAGGACAAGCTAGAAAATGAGAGGTTTAATATCTTTTCAAAATAAGCCCATCCTAGATACAGTCGGAGAGCAACGAGGGTGACATTTGAATTCAGTGTTTAATCTGAGATCCATCAACAAGACTTGAACAAGATTACACTAGGTTTCAATGTATATTGTAACTGGCTTCAGGATTTAGGTTAGTTGACCTAGAATTATTATTTCTGATACAATGATT
>APFE030992648.1:222179-234010 GCA_000404065.3 Pinus taeda
TATATATAGCAAAATAAACCAGTTAATATGATTGAATTTTTATTAGTACAAAAAACCAAAACAACAGATATTGAGAAATTTTTAGTATCATATTTATCTTATATTAAAAAAAATCAATCTTACTTATTTTTACAATGTCAATTATACATTTTCATGTAAAAGTAATAATGAATACAAATTTTAAATAATTGGTCAAAATTGTTGTATAAAATCATTTTTCCTGGCAACAATTATTTTTGTGTAAAAGATAAAATTAAAATTTAAATTAGAAAAGGGCTAAACTTACCAGCTGATGGCTAAATTTAACCAGTACAAATTTCCCAGGTTAAATTGATATGATTTAAATCTGAAATAAGTTGTGATTTGGGATTACATTCTACAATAGCACTGAGGAGACCATTTCCAACATAAGCCCATCCTACATACAGTCGGAGAGCAGCGAGGGTGACATTTGAATTCAGTGTTTAATCTGAGATCCATCAGCAGGACTTGAAAAAGATTACAATAGTTTTCAATGTATATTGTAACTGGCTTCATGATTTAGGTTAGTTGACCTAGAATTATTATTTCTGATACAATGATTCTGATTATCACCGTGCAATAAATATGCCCTCCCCATTTCTGGAATGTAGCTAGCTTACAGGCTACAACACTCTCAAAAGAGCCCTACATAAATTCACATATATATATATAGCAAAATAAACCAGTTAATATGATTGAATTTTTATTAGTACAAAAAACCAAAACAACAGATATTGAGAAATTTTTAGTATCATATTTATCTTATATTAAAAAAAATCAATCTTACTTATTTTTACAATGTCAATTATACATTTTCATGTAAAAATAATAATGAATACAAATTTTAAATAATTGGTCAAAATTGTTGTATAAAATCATTTTTCCTGGCAACAATTATTTTTGTGTAAAAAATAAAATTAAAATTAAAATTAGAAAAGGGCTAAACTTACCAGCTGATGGCTAAATTTAACCACTACAAATTTCCTAGGTTAAATTGATATGATTTAAATGTGAAATAAGTTGTGATTTGGGATTACATTCTACAGTAGCACTGAGGAGACTATTTCCAACATAAGCCCATCCTAGATACAGTCGGAGAGCAGCGAGGGTGACATTTGAATTCAGTGTTTAATCTGAGATCCATCAGCGGGACTTGAACAAGATTACAGTAGGTTTCAATGTATATTGTAACTGGCTTCAGGATTTAGGTTAGTTTACCTAGAATTATTATTTCTGATACAATGATTCCGATTATCACCGTGCAATAAATATGCCCTCCCCATTTCTGGAATGTAGCTAGCTTATAGGCTACAACACTCTCAAAAGAGCCCTACATAAATTCACACATATATATATATATACCAAAATAAATCAAAACATGCAAATTTATTCCAAAAACAATTCACATAATGGTACAGACCCCAACAGATTACTCGTCGGAAGACTTCGGAAGACTTCTAGGCAAAGGCCGTAATCACTTCACAAGGCGTTGTATGAACCTGAGCAGCGAATTAGGAAATGATGTTAAAAAATCAGTTGGAAACGGTAAAATCTGATGGTAAGTGTAAGTCATCACTCTCAGAAAAGTTAATAGCTCTTGCCACACACGAAGAGAAATTTATCCACACAAAGCAACAATTTCACGAAGTGGAACTTCAAATGTCCACCAGGTTGGTTTTAGATATCTTTAAGGATGTCAGTTCAATTGACGGGTTTTCATCCAACAATTAAAAGAAAATATGGGTTGGCATCATATAATTAGTCATTTTTTTGCATGATAAATGTTTTCTTGTCAGACCTATTGTTTTCTTTATCTAAAACTCCACTAAGGAACAATCAAAGAATGCACATGCAAGGAAACATAAATCGAGAAAATGAAAGCATAAGTGATTGAATTTGAAACAAAGATTTCTGAGTGTAACAAAGAAGAGAAGGCACTAAGGTCAAGAGAGGTAATTCTTAAACTTGTTCTTATTCCTGTATGCAAATATTTGCAGATGACATATTACTGTAGGTTAAATTCTAATTGGCATGACTAGGGAACCTTACAGAACAATACTTTTGGTAGGTTTTCATAAAGGGCAAATTAAATGGGTTGGTGGCCTCTGAAAATTTAGCAAAGGAACAATTAAGAAAGATTATTTTGGTGCTGCAAGACAGTAGTCGACCTCAGCTCCACAAAAACGTATGCCACGAACCATTTGATCCATCCTTTGAAGCACTTGCAAATGAAGCAGAAGACGAGGAAGGCCTAGTCTTGGCTCAGGAGGAAATGTCTCTGAATGAAATGAGAAGGAAATAATTCATTTAATAAACATTTTTTACTTGGAATCGGGCAATGACTAACTGAAATGTACCTTGTGGTTTGCTTTCATTGGTTCATTTTTTCTGAAATGAGTTTATTTTCTACAGAAACATTCGTGCCGATGCTTTAGAGGAGGATGTAAAGTACAGAAAGAATGAATCTTACTTTTTGATAGAACTTGATAAACTTAGTGAAATGATAGAATCACAAAGAAATCACAAGGACAAGCTAGAAAATGAGAGGTTTAATATCTTTACAAAATAAGCCAAAAAATGAAAATTTACCCCAAAAAAAATTCACATATCGGTACAGACCCCAACAAATTACTGGTCGGAAGACTTCGGAAGACTTCTGGGCAAAGGCCGTAATCACTTCAGAAGGCGTTGTATGAACCTGAGCAGCAAATTAGGCAATGAAATTAAGGCAGCGAGGAAATCCCATGTGTGAAGGAGAGGGTCTAAATAGTGATTTATATTAAGATCCACCTTATCTAATTGCAGAAGGAACAATCCATGAACAAATTTTAGAATCTACGTAATTACAAGAGCATTAGTTCATGCCCGTATTTGGCAGAACTTAATATGATTGAATTTTTATTAGTACAGAAAACCAAAACAACAGATATTGAGCAACAATTTCACGAAGCGGAACTTCAAATGTCCACCAGGTTGATTTTAGATAACTTTAATGATGTCAGTTCAGCGTAGTTGACGGGTTTTCATTCAACAATTAAAAGAAAATATGGGTTGGCATCATATAATTAGTCATTTTTTTGCATGAAATGTTTTCTTGTCAGACCTATTGTTTTTTTATCTAAAACTCCACTAAGGAACAATCAAAGAATGCACATGCAGGGAAACAGAAATCGAGAAAATGAAAGCAGAAGTGATTGAATTTGAAACGAATATTTCTGAGTGTAACAAAGAAGAGAAGGCACTAAGGTCAAGAGAGGTAATTCTTAAACTTGTTCTTATTCCTCTATGCAAATATTTGCAGATGACATATTACTGTAGGTTAAATTCTAATTGGCATGACTAGGGAACCTTACAGAACAATACTTTTGGTAGGTTTTCATAAAGGGTGAATTAAATGGGTTGGTGGCCTCTGAAAAATTAGGAAAGGAACAATTAAGAAAGGTTATTTTGGCGCTGCAAGATAGTAGTCGACCTCAGCTCCACAAAAAAGTATGCCACGAACCATCTGATCCATCCTTTAAAGAACTTGCAAATGAAGCAGAAGACGAGGAAGGCCTGGTCTTGGCTCAGGAGGAAATGTCTCTGAATGAAATGAGAAGGCAATAATTCATTTATTAAATATTTTTTTACTTGGACTTGGGAAATGACTAACTGAAATGTACCTTGTGGTTTGCTTTCATTGATTCATTCTTTCTGAAATGAGTTTATTTTCTACAGAAACATTGGTGCCGATGCTTTAGAGGAGGATGTAAAGTACAGAAAGAATGAATCTTACTTTTTGATAGAAGTTGATAAACTTAGTGAAATGATAGAATCACTAAGAAATCAAAAGGACAAGCTAGAAAATGAGAGGTTTAATATCTTTACAAAATAAGCCAAAACATGCAAATTTACCCCAAAAAAAATTCACATACCGGTATAGACCCCAACAGATTACTGGTTGGAAGACTTCGGAAGACTTCTGGGCAAAGGCCGTAATCACTTCACAAGGCGTTGTATGAACCTGAGCAGTGAATTAGACAATGAAATTAAGGCAGCGAGGAAATCCCATGTGTGAAGGAGAGGGTATAAATAGTGATATAACAACACAAAGCCCTCAGGCAGGGAGAAAGACACCAAACCAAGAAGAAAGACACGTTTAGTCACTGCTAAGACATGTTTCGGTTCAGTCATTGTGAAGAGTCTCATCGCCAGGAGGGCTGGCCTTTCATGGCCCATTGCCAAATCCTCCCTCTCTATCTTCCAGTTGGTGGAAAAAATAACATTTTTCTATGAAAAAAAATTAAACCAATGGCAGAAAACACCCCAATCGTCTAACACACAGAATCAATGGTTGAGTATCGCACACATCACATTTTAGGGATGTCTTTCTCAGAGGGAACGCCTTACGGCGTAAAAATACTAAATCTAATTATGTGTTTATAAATATATTTTAAACAACAAAACATCTCTAAATTGTACTATTTGGTTTTGATAATTTTTTGTGAAAATAACTACTTCCTCTAAACTACACCTATATAGAAAGACACGTTAAATGTTAAGATATACATTTTTTAAATTAAGTGTTTGGGGTAGAATTTGCAGTTTTCTTAATATTTTAATTGGAATATAATAGTTATAAGATTTTGTTGCACTTAATATTAGATTATTTACATAGATATTGTGTTTCCATGATATTTGGAGTGAATTTATTAATTCTTATAATTGGAGAACAATATCCATCTATATGATTAGCTCACTTTAAAAGTGAGTAAGTTTTATAGGATTTTGAATAAGTATTATGCTTTTATAATACTAGATTGATCAACTTTTACAACTAGAAAGCAATATTTTTTTTGGAAGCATAGGCTATGTAATAGATGAAATGGTCTTCCCCGGATGCGGGTGATGGCACGTCTCAAAGGGCCGAGACACATGTCCACCATGTGCCGCCCCATGCTCACATAAATGCTTCATGGAATTAGCCGTCAAAGGCTTAATCCTGCGCAGTATGAGCTCTGGGCATTCAATGTCGAGCAGAGTGAAGAGATAGCTGCAGTTATGGTGCGCTCCCAACGAGGGAATGTGGCGGGTTATCAAGGTGTGGAGGAGCAGAAGTCAGTTCATCGTTATGGTGGAGCTGGGGAACTGCAAACGCAGAGACATTCGACGCAGGTGCAGACTCAGAGGAGGGTGGTTATCCTACCACCTCATTCTGCCATCTTGGCTTTTCATCACTCCAATTCAGGCTCTTGTCTTGGGGGAAAGTGGAAAATCGAGAGCAATCAGGGCAATCTGGCTACAAGGAAGAAGGTTATGGTGGCAAATTCAGAGGTTGTCACATTTGGGAGGTTCTGGTGGTGAATTCCGCCTTGTGGCTGGTCTCACAAGTCACCAAAGGCTATCAAGGGAGACGGAGGATTGCCCATGGCGAGGCTACGGGAGCGGCAACCTTGCAGGAGGGGATCTGGGCGAGGCTCATCCTCTCGCCCTTCGGCAGCGAGGGAGCACCACCATTGCTGCTGCTGCTATTGCTATAGGAGGGCAGGGGTTAAGCCACTCCAAGCTGGGCAATTCATGGAGGTTGGCAGCTCAAGCGAAGGGGAGCCAGTCCTCCCAGCATTTGGCTCGGTTGTGTTCACCCTGGGCAACTCCAAGGATAATCCAGGTATCAGTGCCCATATTTCAGTGCTTTTTACTCAAGCTCCTGAAGGGAATGACTGTGGGACGCCTCCAGGAATGGTGGAACCACATTCAGAGGGCAATGGAAAGGAGAGCCCTGTTCTGCAGCCACCAATTGAGGTGGGCACCTGAGAAAAGGAGATTATGCCCGCTCCCTCGCACCCCCAGGCGCAGGAATCTCAAGGCTCAACAAAGGATAAATGGTCCGCCATGTGGGAAGGAATCCCTGAGGGTTAAGGATGGTGCACTATCATGGAGGAGAAAAGTCCCGACGATGAATGATCCTCCGACGTGCGCTCAGGCTCTTGCCTTTCTCTCTCAGCTCGGGTCCAGGATAATGGTTGCTGCAGGTATATGGGTACAGGTTAGCACTGTTTTTTTTCACTTACAGTTTTTCATTCTGTCTAGTTTGTTTTGGTCGAGTTTACTCTCAGTCTGTCTCGTCTGTGTTGGTCTACAGTCTGGTTTTGAAGGAAGCCCCTGCGTGGGCCGTCATGCTCATGTTTAATTCAATGTGTCATGTTCTGTTGACTGTCAAGTCGAATTGGTTTCCAGCCTCAGTTAGTTTTTTGGGGAATTTTGGAAGTGTTGTCGATGCTGCCCCTGCGTGGGAGCTTTTTGCTTCAAAGCTAAGATACCCAAGGCGCCACTGGCGGCCATGGAAGTCCTGTTTCACTGCTTGTAAAATTTTCCTGTAAATATAATATAATAGACTAGCTAGTTTTACCGAGAAAAAAAAAATAGATGAAATGGTCTTTTTTCCAATTCCTTTTAGACGAAATGGTTTTACAGCTGGAAAGCAATACTTTTTTGAACACATAGTCTATATAATAGATGAAATGGTCCTTTTCACTGCTCTTTTTTAGACGAAATGGTTCTTTTCCGGATTTTTTGTTTTTTTTTTTTGTTTCGCTGGTAAATTTTGTTCAAAACCAATTTTTTAAGGAGAAAATGGTCCATTTCTGACCCCTTTTTTTTCATGATTAAATTTTGTTCAAAATCCAATACATGCATTTTAAAATCAAAAGTTTAGGTTGTTTAATTTGCAAAAAATCTGAATCTATTTATGCTTTCAAAAGTGTACTTTACACAACAACATTTCACTAGAAACTTCCATCAATAAATCATTTCCTCCATTTCCTCTATTAGTTACACTCACATTTTTAAATACATTGCTAGAAACTTCTGCCAATAAACTATTTTGTCTATTACTTACATTGACATTTTTAAATACCTATAACACTTCTAAATATTCCATAAAATCTATTAATATTTATTATTTGTTAATTGTGAATATATGTTGCAAAGTAATGTTATGTTAATTTACATGACCTAGAAATATATAAATAACTATGTAGTACAAGGCTCAGATGTTTCACATATCAGAGGTTAGTATGGCGAGATGTTGTGTCATCCAAATAAATAAATAAACAGGTATTATGTATGTGATAATATTTAAAAAATAAATCATCTTATCCTTGGATTTATTATATATTAATAACTATTCAATTTCTTAAAGTGTAATTGAATGAAAAAAAAGGTACGTTTTTATAAATTTTATCCCACTCAATGATGTAGTTTAAAATGGATCTTTCTATTTAAAATGTTTATACAAATCTTTTCTAAAGTTTCATAGTCATAATAACCTCATAGTAAGGATTATTATTGTTATTATTCTTGGCATATTATTATTATTATATTATTATTATTATTTGATTTTAAGATGAAAATATTTTTATTTTTCTAATTAATATTATTTATATTAATAATTAGAGTATAATACTTTTAAATAAATAAAATGTAGTGGTAAGAATATAAAAGAAGAAGACAATATGCTATAAGACATAGTTTTTTTGTTTGTTTGTTATTATTTAAATTTATTTGGGATCTAATTATCAAATCTTCATTGAAATCATACTTTTGAATTAATGAAATAGTTGTTTTTGGAATAGATTCATTACCCCCTAATAATCTTAATTTAGCGAAAATTTGTAGTATTAAATCCAATATGAATCCTCTTAAATTTTATGCCAAAACTGCCTTCTTTCTAGAATACTTGTGCCCACCTAAATAATAATTTTTTACACAAAAATATTATTTCCTTGTATTCCAACTACAAATCATATAAAAAATAACATCACTAAAACCAAGGAAACTATGAACCCATGATTGGGCAGGGGCCAAGATTTCTAAAGACACTCCCATATAGGGTCCCATTCCAAGGGGAAATTTTATTCATTCAACATTTATACTCTCTATCTACTCTAGTTTTAAGCCTATGAAATTTAATGATAAAACAAATTTTCACACAAATCTATAATATCTTTTGGCATATAGGATACATGGTAAACTATAACTTGCATGTTTTCATAACTTTTGATCCCAAATGTTGTTTAAGAATGGATTATACCTTTTGAAGGGTCAAAACAATGAGCACAACCCTCGCATTATATAATTTTTAAAATTTTGTACAATTTGTTTTATATCTCCAAAAGAAAAATTTGCCCATCTTTTGACATTTAGAGTATATAGTTGAGGAAAGTAAAATCCTATAGTTGTTGTTACTAGCTTGACTCTTGGAAAATATTGTGGTAAGAGGCTTCTTTCTCATTTATTTTAATTTGCATGATTTATCATGGTGTGATTTCAAAATCTAGAAACAAAAAAAGAAACATAAAACAATTTCTTAACAATTAGGCTTGAGTGAATTGTGTAATTTAATGTTTTCAACCATGCTTGTCTTCTTCTTTATATTGCATGAAAGTGAGTATAAAGATGGGAAATAAGAGATCATTGAAAAAACTTTGGTGTCTTCTTCAAATTAAAGTACAAAGTAGTTTTCAAATTACATCACTTCATCTGGAAAAATAAGAGTGTTGATTTGAAAATACATTTCATGATTCATTCTTCAATTTATGCAAAATTTGTGTTAAAACACTATTTAGTTTCATTAAATAAGAATTTTAGTAAACGACATGCCTAAGAGAAACATGAAATTTAAATAAAATTGGCTTTTTTTTATTATTATTAAAAAACTAGCTTCATTCTAGGTGATACATGATTAGTTGCAAGTTTAGAGGGTATGCTCCTCAAGGTCATTGAAACAAGACTATGATTCCATTACAAAGTACATTAGTAGAAAAGGGTACCTATTGGTAATGCACTTCTCACATAGGAAACAAGCACTAATCTAGATCATTTTCAGTGTAGAGATACTCTCTTTCACTCTTATTAGTGGGTATATGCATACTAAGAAGAATTAGTGGAATTTGTACATCCTAGAGTGATGCATCTTATATAATTTTTATTATATGATGGATGTATTTTTTGTCCTTATATAATATAGAATCTTGAGTCATGACCATCCAACCTAGCTACTATTTTTAAAGTGTTAAAATAAGTGGTTTTTGTTGGGTTTCTCACATGTGATCCAAGTGGGAACTATTTGTGTTAATTGAGACAAATGCATAGAATTCACCTTAAACCCCTTGAAAGGTGCTCATCTTCACAAGGATACATGAACCTTAGGTGAATTTTTGATTCCTCACTCAAATAGGAATAAACAAAAAGGTATCAAGTGTATGCAATGAATATTTCCCATATTTGGGCTATGAACACTCCACACCACACACATAGTCTATATCCTCTATTGACACAAAGTAATTGAGAATAAATGAGAGAGTACCAAACAAATAACACAAGAATTGAACACTTTAATAAATAGACATGCAAACCACTGTGATGTATTTTATAAATAATCCACACAATACTATATAATAGAGGAGCGACGAGCTAGCTGGTTGGTTCCAAACAAACCAACTCATAGCCTCGTTAAAAATAAGTTAAACTACAAAGAAAAAAATTTCATTAATAGGATATGGAAAAAGTAGAAGGAGAACCTGGCTTTGAAGCTTTTTATTAAGAGAAAATTAGTGCTTAATACATCTTGAGCTGAGTGGTTTGGATCTAAAATGATTTGAGTGATATAGAGTTTCAACTCAATAGTATATCATCTCACTACATCGTAACCTAGTTTCTCTCATGGCTCATAATATATAGACATTTTTACATTACATATCATGGATATGACCAAGCCATTATGTAGAAAACAAGATAAAAATTAGTTACAACAAGTTCCTAACAACAATTTTCAAGTGAACTGTTAGCTATTCGTTGAGCTTTGCTCCATATCATACTTGTCTCTTTTAGAAGAAATCGTTATGCAGTGTGTGTTCTTTATTGAATTCTAGGGGGAGATGGCACAATTTTTTCTCAATCATGATCCTAGAAGATCTCTCACAACTTGGTTGACTTACCAACTTGAATTTTTACCCAACGGTTTGTGCTTTTAACTTTGGTGCAAGAATCCTCATATTGGTGCAAGAAACCCAAAATGTATGAGGTTGCTTCCTAGAAAGTACAATTTGTGCTTCATATGGATTATTGACTTGTAGATACAAGACCTTAGGAATACATTAAATTTAAGAATTTTGACCATTAAAACTTAATATATAAACCTTTTTTAAAGATAAGAAAATCTATACCCATATTATGAGGATTACCACAACAGAGACTAGAGAATATGTAGATAAATGCCTTTAAATTGTGAAATAGAGGGTAAAAAGGAGGGTTATGTAGGTGAAAATTGAGACATTCTTAGGGCTTGACATTCCCCCAACCCGATTTCATTGTGTGTCCTCACACAATTGAAGGCATTGACCTTTCACAAAAAATAAAAACATGAGACTCCGCTACTACACTTCTAAATTTGAATATTGATCCAAGAACCTACACTTTGAACCTTTTTTAATTGCCTTTTAAAACTTCTGCCTCTAGTATTCTTATAAGTTGCATGCATCCTCAATTTTCGCACTTTCTCCCTTAATTCTATTGCTTCTCTTATGAAATCTTCATTCCTTGCAAACAATGATGTATTTTGTGACTTTACATATCTATCTAAGACCTACATCTCCTTAATTTTCTGCTTCAAGAATTGAGTTTTCTTTTCCCTCTAGTTTTTTCTCATTATAAATGCAAGAGGGAATGAATCTTCTTACTCTTACAAACTCCCTTTTTTCAAACTATTATCAGAGGTGTCCAATGTAGTTTCTCCATCCACGAAAATATAATTTTTTTCCTTTTCACATGCATGCCTCTTTCCAAGACATGATATCATGTATTTAGTTGCACCCTTAACTTTTGACTCTCTTGAACATCCTATGGAGGGTTCTCTCCATTGAAAATAATCCCTTTTTGTGAGGCATCATCTTACTCTTGTAACCATAACTCAATTTCGGGCTCATTTTCATCAACCTTTTACATCTACTAGGACTTTCTCAGAGGAAGGAATATGCATGCTTTTCAGTACCCCTCGCGTTAATCTCCAGGGTGGTTTTGGTACCACTACCTTAGATGGCATGTTCTATTTTACCTATTCTATTTCTTAAAACCCTTACCTTCTCTTTTAATAACAAGCTCCTGGTCTTGAGAAGAATTAGAACCAGTCTTGGAACCTCAAATTTCTACTATGAATCCCTCCTTTGGCTGCTCCTGTATATCAACCATTTGACTTAGGTTTCCAAATTTGTGCAACTCAAGAATACCATTCCATGTGGTATCTTTGTTCTTCAATTCTTCACTGACCAATATTTTAATTAACCCTTAGTGGCACAAGTTGTACCCTATCTAAGTCTTTGAGCTCTTTTGTACCCCCTTAAACATTTTAGCTATAATTTCTAGGAGGAAATAAGGAAAATTAATAAGTTTCCCAACATTAAAATGGAGTAAGAGTCATATCTGGAACAAGCAAGTTACCGAGTAACGTCCCTCACGGGTAAGAAATTTTTGTTGGGTTGTGTTATATTCTTTCCATGACTAGCCAAGGGGTTAGAGGGGGGACGGAGACCCCCCTTCATTGTGTCGGGTGTAGCGGGGGGCAGTAACCCCTCTCTGTGGGGTCTGGGGTAGCACCTTGGGAATTGTGTTTTGGCCCTATATTAGGTGGGAAGACCTACCTATTGTTTTGTGCATGGATTTTGCACATGGATTTGGGCGTGATACTTTTCGGTCCATGGTATTTTGTAGATCCGGTCAAGGGAACTATGGTTATGTTCTAGTCGAAGGTTAATGGATTGTGGTTTATGGATGCT
>APFE030992648.1:277455-322839 GCA_000404065.3 Pinus taeda
GGAAAGTGACCTAGAGACTCCCTTCTGGTACCTTGGAGCCTGCATGCCTCAATGGCAGGTTCTTCGTGTTCGACGCGATGTTTTCATCATTAGCCTCCAATCGGATGACTCTACGGGTGTTCGACATCGGCTCATTCATTCACACGCCGTAGACTGTACCTATAGTACCTTGAGGACCATTGTCATTATTGGTGGTACCTCTCGCGTCTATTAACAGCTTTCATTATTGGCTGGTAATCAGACGATGTTCATGCATGTTCGACTTCAGCTCACATTTTCGCATGCTTGAACTTGTACTTGTTTGGGTCGAAGTGGAGTGAAAGACCCTGGATTGTGTCTGTTGTAATCCAGGCATGATTTTGATACATGACTCTTTCACTGGATGGCTACGACCATACCTGAGTCTATTCATTGATTCTAACCAGATGACTACGTCCATACTACAGATCTTGATCATCATGTACTCTTTATGGATGGCTGCGTCCATGCCACATATATCATGTATTTGAACTATCATACTGTGTCTCTCCATGCAGATTCTCGGCGGCAGCTATATATGGTCTTGTAAAGCACTTCACCTCTCTCTCTCTCTCGAGGCTCATGCTTTAGGGGGCATCTGTTATGTAGTAATTTGTCACCGTTGGTCACCGTCCCTATTACCCTTGCTTTCGCACATTGGAGGACACATTTATGGACCTGTGACCAGTGACACATCTTAAAAACACTTGCATTGGATTCTCCTAAGTATGAACTTCAAAGTCTCTGAAGACACCTTTTGCAGATTAGCCCTAAAAAGTGCCCTTTTTCCATTAGCGCGGGTCCACAGTGTCTTACCCACACCAATGGCTCAGTTCCTCCAAAGAGGGCGCGCCCATGGACGCTCTGTCATAGAGCAAAGCCCGCGCCACCTAAATTTGGTCATGATCTTTAGCCAGCGCGCACTGAAGTGTTTTTGCCTTCTTTGTTCATGCAGTTCTCTGGGGAAAAATCTCATGGAAGTGGTCGAGTGTCATATTTTTATCCATGACAACCAAGTTCAGTGGCTATTCCGGGACAATGCTAAATCCTTAGTAGGTGTCCGAATACAATGCATACTTCCTCCATCAATAAATGACTGTCACCCTGCATTAAACCAACTAGTTTTGCTAGAGCTATTGTGAGTGCCAAGTTCATGCTGGATTGATAGTGAGAATTGAGAGTTATAGAGGGGTTATGCTGCCAAAATATTGAGAGATAAGAGGTCACTTTGCAAGGCGTATTTAGCTGATTACCCAGTCAGAGGAGGTTCAACGTCAGAACCCTTTGGTTGTAATCTTTCTCTGTTTTTACTGATTAATGAACGACTATCATTATGGTTCCACTCATATGTCTTTCAATGGTATCTGAGTTATGTCTTTTCTGACCGATATATAATTGCATATACTGGATTTTACGCTTGTGTTTGTATCGTTCTTTGCTTGTGCAGGTGTCCGTTTACGTGGAGCGTAAGGATTGTGACCAGGCAAAGCTAAAGGGACGGGAGCGACATTTCTTCTACAACAACTAGCATTGGATTCTAGGTAGATCATTCCGATCGATCTCTGATTTATGCAATTAGGAACCTGCGTGTAGGGTGGTGTGATTGTTGCTAGACCCGTGTTGGGCTAGTGGGATCGCCTCTGTCCGCAGAGGGGATTTACCAGTTCAACAGGAATGATTGGAATATTTCAAAGGGATATATCATTAATATTATTTTGTCAAAGCCTTTAGACTAATGACACCAATACCCAGAAAAATGATTTCAAATGAAAGTGCTACAATCACCAAGTCATGTATAAATGATATTAACTATTTCATAATAGATCTCGTACAACCCAAAATATGGAGATATTGGTGGAACAATATTTTAGCGAAAAAAATATTTTGTAAACCAATGTTAAATCTACATTTTTTCAAAACCCTTTGAAACTCAGTGCTACCAAAAACTAAGGGCGAGCCCTAATTTGAAAGAACTTAATCATAAAAGTTTGAAAAGGTGAATAAATGGTTTAGACAATATATATGCACACAAATCACTTAAACAGGAATCTAATAAATGGTATGAAGTGTATCCAATGATTCTTTCCCATATTTGGGCTATGAACACACAACAGCACATGCACAATCTATACCCTCAGATGAGACAAAGTACTTTAGAATAAATGGGAAAGTACCAAACAAATCACACAAGAATGCATTTATTTAAACAATAGACATGCACAACACTATGATCTATTTTAGAAATAAGCCATACATTACTATGTAATAGAGGAGTAACAAGTTGGACTGGTTGGGCCCAATCCAACCAGCTCGTACACTCCCTAAAAAATTCATTAACAAGATATGACAACAATAGAAGGAGAACTTGGGATTGAATCATTTTATTAAGAAAATCCAAGTCCTTAATACATCTTGAGCTTAGTAGTCCAACTCCAAAATATCTGAGTGTTATAGAGTTCAAACATAATAGTGCATCATCTCATAACATCGGTAACCTAGTTTCTCTCATGGCTTGTAATATATAGACATTATTGCATTAGAAATCATGGCTCTGACCAAGTCATTATGTATGTAGAGTCCAAACATTGTCTTACCATGACACCCCTTTTTGCCTATGTTTCCTTTCTTTCCCAACATTTTCCACCTAGATAATTCCATATCCACCATATTTTGATAAAGGTAAGCAATAATATGTATTCCTTTTCATGTTTGACTATATACCCTATTGTTTTGTTAAGGAATTCAATTGGCTACATAATTGGTCCGTTTCTGCAGCTAATCCATATTTCTGCAGCTGTCTCCCTTGTTTGCAAGGTTCAAAAGCTCTAGGTTAGAGACAAAGTATAAAAATGGATAAGGAATGATCCCCTCATGGATCCCTTCCTATCCCTCTGAACCAGATCATCAAGATAAGCGCAAGATATCACGGTCAAACCCCAAGTCAACCACAGGATTGTCACCGGAACGAAATTTGAGTTTCATCAAAACCTTATCAATTTTCTTTTGGAATAGAAAATCAAAGGTTTAGCGATATATTTAGTCAGAATAAATATATTTAGGCTTCAATTACTCATAGCGGTTATGTTAAAGACTTTTTATAAAAACTATGGCCGAATTGTGATTTGGTGCGCGCCGGATGATGTAATTTCGAGACAGTTTGTTAAATTTCTTTTGCAGGCAATAGAACTGGTTTTGTGTGTGTATGCATTGCATTGATTGGAGATCATAGACTGATCTGTGGAGGTCCCCTATGAAAGTGACAAGTCTTTAACCAAATGCAATTAGATTTCTTTTTATTCCTTTGAATACTCTGCTTTCGTGTGAGAAATGCATAATGATGAGTTCATCAGTGAATCGTTGTATGCATGAGTACTTCCATTTGCTTTATAGCTACATTAATTTTCTATTTGAATTTCTTTGTACCTAGTATAACATGGTTCTTTCATTTTCTTTTTATCTAGAATAGTCTAATTGTGTTTACTTCATAAGTATAGATGCTATTTAGAATATCTTGTTTGAAATAAATTGAATAAGCAAAAGTGAGAGAGCCTTCTACTTTAAAAATTGAATTCAGATAGTACCTCTTTTCCCTTTGATAGAATAGATTTTTCTTGCACTTAGTGAATTAGAGTTGAAGCCTAAAGACTCAAGACAAAAATCACAAAATAATATAACATAAGTAGAAGTTAGAATCACTCTCATATCATCCATAAACTAATCCAATGAAGGATAACTCTTAATAAATGAATTGATAACTTTAGGGATTGAGACATTAATATAATCAACGAAACCATCTCCATAAAAATATTAATTTTAGACCCTAACAGGAACATAATGACTTAAGGAATAACTTTTAGCACATATAGTGCATCTATACTTCATCAATCCATGCACCCTGGTTGACAATTTATGATCGACAATTTAAAGACATTAAATTGGCCAAACATTTTGGCACCATCGCCAGTGAAGTATGAATAGAAGTTTAAAAAAATCAAAACATGGTATGCGTAGGGATAGAGACTCTAGAGGTAGATTTGTAGGGTGAGGAATAAGTTGAATTCCCACAAATCCACTCACTTCACCTAGACTTCAGAAAACCCCCTATTATCATTTAGGAAACAATACTTAATCCTCAAAAACATAAAAACCAAACAGAAGAAGGGGAGTCCTCTCTCCCTCAGAAAGAAAATAAATAAACAGAAGCAGTTCCAATAAACACTCCCATCATAAAACAACCCTCGGTATCAATTAGACCACCTTTTTTTTGAATGGTTGAAGATTGATGATGGAGTAGAAAAGAAAATTATCTTTTCTTATTACAATATGATGGATGAATTGAGAAATGTTTGTATTAAGATTCCTTTATTACAAGAAATAAAAGAAATATCAAATTTTGCAAAAAGAATTAAGGAAGTAAGTACACAAAGATCACGGAGAAAAATAAAATATATAAAAGAAATTTAGTTAGTTGGAAAAATTGCAGATATTATGATGGGGAAGATGACAATTCAAAAATACTTAGATCCAAGAAGCCCCATTGTAAAAATTCACATCAATGGAACTGAAATACCAAACAGATTGATTGATCTAGGAGCAATGATAAAGATAATGAGTGAACAGACTTAGGCTTCCTAACCATCAATACACACCGACCTTATTGCAATTACCAAATAGGTCTGTGATTCAACCTAATGATGTGTTGGAAAAATTTTATGTATCCTAAAATTCTTGGGAATATCCTATTGATTTCATGGTCTTAGGATCCAAGAATAGTTTAGGAGGACATTCGTCAATTCTAGGAAGACCTTGGTTAGCTACAACTAATGCTTTCATTGGTTGTAGATCAGGTGACATGTTTATCTCAGATGGAAATTCTAAGAAGAAATTTACATTATATCCTCCTACAAGAACAACAATAGACACAAAAAATGAAGAATGGATAGAAGATGAAGAAGATATACAACCTATTTTTACTACTGAATAAGTGAAATACGAAGACCAAATTCTAAATTTACTAGAAAACAATGAGTCTTCCTCACATTATGATCGTAGTCGCAATGAGTATCTCTCATCTAAACAAGTATCATTTCTCTCCATGGAAAAATTTGGGAATTCCTCGATAGAATTTTTTCTAGGAAAAACCTTGGATGTCAATAAAACCTGGAAGAAGTGCAAAAGAATCAGTTGATAAAAATTTTACAGAAACATTCTTCTGCTTTTGCATGGGAAAATATTGACATGAGAGGGATTGATCCTAAAATTTTCATACATCATATATACATTGGATAAAATGCAAGATCAGTTAGATAGCCTCAATGAAGAATGAACCCAAATTTAAAATAAATTGTTAAGGAGGAGTTGCAGAAATTGTTAAATATAAATTTCATCTATCCAATATCTGACAGTTAGTGGGTTTCACCCCTAGTAATAGTTCCTAAGAAAAATGGAAAATGGAGAGTATGCATCGATTACAGGGAACTAAATAAAGCAACATTAAAGGACTACTTTCAACTACCTTTTATAGATCAGGTCTTAAACACACTAGAAGGAAAAAAATCATTTTTTCCTTCTTGGATGGGTTCAGTGGATATAAACAGATTTAGGTAGCCCCTGAAGATCAGGAGAAAACCATATTCACTTACCCATGGGGAACTTATGCTTACCAAGTACTTCCCTTTGGATTATGCAATGCTCCAACAACATTCCAAAAAACAGTCCTCAGAATTTTCTCTGATCTTATTCATGATTATGTTGAAGTGTACATGGATGATTTCACAGTTTATGGAGATTCTTTCAATGAAGCACTGGAAAATTTGGAAAAAGTACTAGTAAGATGTAAAGAAACAAATCTCTCATTAAGCCATGAAAAATGTTTCATGATCTTTAATGAAGGAATTGTTTTAGGTCATCATATTTCAGGAGAGGGAATCAAGGTAGACTCATCTAAAGTTGAAGTCATTTCTCAATTATTAGTGCCAAGTTATCAAAAAGATGTTATAAGTTTTCTCGATTTTACTGGATATTATAGAAGATTCATAAAAAACTTCACAAAAATTGCATCGCCACTCTTTAAATTACTCACCAAGGACTGTGAATTCAATTGGGATTCTAAATGTCAACCTACCTTTGAAACTTTGAAAAAGAGAATTTGTGAAGCACCTATCTTAAAAGGACCTAACTAGAAATTGCCTTTCCATATCTCAATAGATGCTTCAGATTCATCCATAGGACTCGTGTTAGGAAAAAAAGATCTTACTCCTTGTGCAATCTATTATACCAGTAAAAATTTAACTCCTACAGACTTAAATTATACTGTAACTGAAAAGGAGTTTTTAGTTGTAGTCATGCCATTAACAATTTCAGACATTACATAACTAGATATGAAAATTTTGTTCACGCTAACTATTCTACCATTAGATACCTAATGAATAAAGAGTCGCTAATGGAAGAATAACCAGATGGCTCTTACTGTTACAAGAATTCAACATAACCATTCTAGATAGGCTAGGAAAATAGAATACAATTGGCAACTTTTTATCTAGAATACAAAATGAAAATGATGATCAGCCCATAGACGATAAATTTCTTGATGAATATATTTTTGTAGCATCTATTAAATCACCTTGGTATGAAAATATTGCTAACTATTCAGCCACAAGAAAAATTTCATTTCATTTATCTCCTAGATAAAAGACAAGAATAGTCCACAATAGCATATATTATTCATGGATAAATGAAGATTTATATAAAAAAAGACTAGATCTCATCATCAGAAGATGTGCTCAAGAAGATGAAATACCATAAATACTTAAAGCTTGTTGATGAGCCATGTGGGGGACATTTTTCTGACAGAAGGACTACTTATAAAATCTTGCTTTTAGGATATTATTAGCCTTCCATTTATAGGGACACCAAAGAATATGTTAAAATATGCGACAATTTTCAAAGAATGGGTAAACCCACTCTTTCAAATGAAATGCCACTGCAACCACAGGTACTCATCGAATCATTTGAGAAGTGGGCACTAGATTTTGTTGGACCAACCAACCCACCTTCAAAGCAAAAGAAGTATATTCTAGTATGTATTAATTATGTCACTAAATGGGTAGAATATGAAGCACTTCCTTTTGCTACTGAAAATGTTGTAGTTTCATTTCTTTTTTAGGATATTTTTACTCATTTTGGTGTTCCAAGAGAAATTGTAATAGAGCAAGGAACATAGTTCACATATAGATTAGTGTAGAAGCTTGTGGATCAATACCAAATCAAACATCAAAAGTCCACTCCATACGATCCACAAGAGAATGGACAATTTGAGTCCACAAATAAGGTGATTGAAGCTACCCTTACCAAGATTGCACATATACACAGGAAGGATTGGGTGGAAAATCTTCCAGAAGCTTTATGGGCCTATAGAACTACATGGAAAAATACTACATGACATACTCCCTATGAACTTGTTTATGGGAAGCAAGTCTTGCTTCTGTTAGATTTCCAGATCCAGACCTACAAGACAACAGTCTAGTTATATCTTGACTTATCAAAAGCACAAAAGAAAAGGATGACACAACTAAATGAACTTGATGAAATCAGACAAGAAGACTTCTAGAGAACTAGCCTAGTTTAACAACAGAGATGTAGATGGCATGATAAGTATATTAAGGAAAGGAAATTTCATGCACAAGATTGTGCATTACTCTTTGATTCAAATTTCAAGAATTTTCAAGGGAAATTCCAAACCCACTCACTTGGACCTTATGAAATTGAAAGTGTTTTTGACAATGGTGCAGTTAGAATTAGGACTATTGATGAAGAGAAAATTCCTCTATTAGTAAATGGACATCGACTCAGATTTTACCAGAAGCCATTGACAAAAGAGGAGTTTGTTAAAATGTTCCAAGATAATTCAGAACTGAAAATGATCAAGAAGAATTCTTCTTCTTTTCTGCCTTGGAAATTTTTACTCATTTTACTCTTTAAAAAAAAAGAATAATATGTAAATTATATATATAATACTACTACTACTAATAATAATAATAATAATAATAAAGTATAAAAATAAAAAACAACATGTTGTTGGCAGGCTTATATAGAAAATTTAGAGTGAAAACCAATTTTTGTTGGAACTTCAAATTTTCCTTTCAAAAAGAAAATAATAATGTTCCTTTATTAAAAAGTTTTTCTTTCTCAGCTGTAGAATCGGCAACTTTCTGTAGCTTGCACAAGTTTCCACAGCTTTTACAAGTTTCCGCAGCTATGACAAGTTTCTGCAGCCTAATAATTTTTCAGCCTACAAAGACACTTGGTGATTTGAATTAAAGGAAAATTGACAAAGAAAAGTACTTGCAGGAGATCTTAGAACAATGAACATGGTTATAAAAAGTGGATCAAAGGTATGTGCTACTTTAATTTAGCAATAGGGATTGATATATTTCATATATGACTAAGAAGACATAGTACTACTGAAGATTAAACCGAAATAATTATAACTTAAGGGTGATGGCCATCAGGAAAAATATCATAAGCAACCACCTAAAAATTCATGTGAAGTCCTCATTCCAAATTCACCGAGGTAAATACCAAATCATTATTTTAAATGCACTTCATGGTCCAATTCATTCCTTTAACCCTTATTATAATCCACATGTTCTTACACCCCTCTGAATTTTCATAGCCACTCCATCCTTCCGCCACTTAGCAAAACCCTACCAACACAATTCTCCTGTCTAGGTAACCAGTCTTTGAGGCAAAGCATCCTCCATAATGGGGATAATTGTTCGAACTCAGCCAGTAGGGAAGAAATTCTTGGAGGGATACCCTCAGACCAAGGAGCTGCTGCAAAAGAAGCAATAGTTGCATTTCATTGAAAAATTCAACGATTTATAAAGGGAAGTGATCAAGACATTTGTGCTCTCGTTTGATGGAACTGAAGCCGATATAGGACACATTAAGATCACCATAACATAATCCATGATAGTAGAGGCTACGGAATTACCAAGGAGTGACGAAAAATGGTTCAAGAAGAGGGGAATTAATGGAGAGGATTGGAAGGTCTTCCTTAAAAATCCAAATATGGAAACCATTGTCTTCAAGAAAGGTATTCCCAACACAACCCTTAAGAGAAAATGGAGAAATTTATTTCTTATACTTCAAAAATTTATCACCTGTGAGGGTAGGTTTGGGTATATGTATTTTTACCATGTTAGGATGAGGATCCGTTTTCTTGAAGATCACCAGATGAACCTTCCTTACTTTCTCTTAAATAGTCTCAAGAAAATGTCTACAAATGTTCAAAATAAAATTCAATGTATAGAAAACACCATGTATCTTCATGGCTTGATAAAGATATTAGTTTAGTTCAATCTTCGAAGTATCGAGGATAACTGGGAGAGTTTCCTAGTTAGGAACCATTTTGAAGAAATATCCCCAAAAGAAGCTAGCAGTAGTAGGACCCTCAAAGGAAGGAAGAGAACCATAGAGTAGGTAAAAGAGTAGCAACCCCAGACTCACCCAAAATTATCAGAAGAAGCGCCGCCCATACTAGACATATTATAGAGAATGAACAAGGGGAATCCTAAAAGGAAGAAAATTAGAAAAATAGTAAAGGAAATACCACAAACCAGGACCCTTCCTCAAGAAGAAAACTCATAAACTAAAAGAAAGAAGGTTCGGGGATTACAAACCTTAGGATTGAAGAGGAGCACAAGGTTGAGCGCAGTCCAACAGAAAATCCTGAAAGATACAAAGTACATTCATCTCGAGGAAAATAAGCCAACGTATGATGAGCCAATTGAGAATGAACCAACTGAGAACAAGCCAACTGGGAACCCTGAAATTCCTCCAAAAGGGTCACCAGAATCATCACCAAGGGTATCACCACTACCTTGCAACTCACCTATGAGAAGCCTAGTGCATAGTCCGAGTATTGACCCTATCTAGTAGGAGATATATGACTATATAGAGTCATTGGAAAGAAAAGAGACATCAACCAAGGAAAAAATTTAGAGTCCTGGAGAAGGGAGAAACCAGTTAAATGGATCACAGGAACACTCAACAACAAAGATCTTAAAGCAGGAGTTTTTTGAATTAGAAACATTGAGCAGGTATCTCAAGAATGAGAATCAAGCATTGAAGGCACAAAGTGAGATCCAGATTGCAAAATGTGACAATCTCATCCTTCATTTGAGCTTGTGGTATAAAAAGAACAAAAAGAGAGATTATGAGCTTAGAATATAAAATTCTCATGAGAAAACCTAGGATGCTAGTATCTTCCAAAAAGAATAAAAAGTGAAACTTGGAGGTCATGAATAGAAGAAACAGGTGACTGACAAGGATGAAGTGTATGAGGACATACAAAACCTCCAGCTTGGGGGAATGTAGAGTCCAAAGACTGTCTCACCATGACACCCCTTTTTTCTTGTGTTTTCTCTCTTTTCCTACATCTGCCACCTAAATAATGCCATATCCACCAGGTTTTGATAAAGGTAAGCAATAATATGTCTTCTTCTTCATGTTTGACTATATACCCTATTGTTTTTTTAAAGAATGCAATTGGCTATAGAATTGGTCTGTTTCTGTAGCTAATCTAGATTTTTGTTGTTGTCTCCATTGTTTGCAAGGTTCAAAAGCTCCAGGTCAGTCACAAAGTATACAAATGGATAAGGAATGGTCCCCTCATGGATCCCTTCCTATCCCTCTGAACCAGTTCATCAAGATAAGCATAGGATATCATGGTCCAACCCCAAGTCAACTAGAGGATTATCACTGGAATGAAATCCGAGTTTCATCAAAACCTTATTGATTTGATTTTGGAATAGAAAATCAAAGGTTTACCAATATAGTTAGTTAGAATAAAGATATTTAGGCTTAAATTACTCATGACTATTATGCCAAAGGCTTGTAAAAAAACTATGGCCACACTGTGATTTGGCACGTGCCAGATGATGTAAGTTTGAGACAGATGGTTAAATTTCATTTGCAAGTAATAGAACTAGTTTTGTGTGTGTATGTGTTGCATTGATTGGAGATTATGGATTGATCTATGGAGGACCCCTACGATAGTGGCAGGTATTTAACCAAATGCAGTTAGATTTCTTTTCATTCCTTTGAATACTTTGTGTTTGTTGAAAATAACAACAAGAAATTCTAAATATAGAAGTGTTAAATTTCATACTACTATAAATAGCATTTCAGGATACCTTCCTATTCTAGTTAGTCCTTGAACTAAAATAGAGAAGTGAAAATTCGAATTTGATCTTAATAGTTGTTTGTAAAATAATTAATTAATTCATCTTGAGTTAATTAATTGTAGAAAATCAAACATGAAGTCTATGTGGGGACCCGCAACAATTTCTCCATTGATTGTGTAATTTATCCACCAGTTAAAGAGATAAGGATGAGTTATAATATTGAGTTGTAATTAGTTGGCTCAGTTAACTAAATCAAGTCCAGTTAGATTAGTTCAAATAGTTTGTTGAACTAATTGTGAGTTCAGTTAGTTAATGCATGCATGCATGTAACTGCTACACTTCAGATAACTGAATATTCTCTCATAACTAACTCATGCATGTCAGTTCAGACAAAGACCCATTTGAGATCAGATGGAGGGACAGTGTAATATCAGTTGTAGGAATATTCCATTGTGAATATCTCTTGCATGCAAAAGGAATTCATTCCTTAGAGATTGCACAATTACTTCTTCAGTTTAGAGAGGGTGTGATGAGACCAATCACACAAGTGGCATCATTGGACCCCAAAAAAAACTATGCAAGGAAATAGGAGGCTTGGAGGGCTGAGGGAAGGCATATCTAGTGTCTATTCAGTCTGTGAGCTATATTGTTTGATTGTAGAGAGAGTAGGATAGCTTGTGAGCTGATTCTTTTTGTAATCTGAACATGTTTCCACTTGTATGATAATACAAAGATTCGGGTTTTAGGCTGAAGCTTTCCAAGGGTTATTCTTCTGTGTTCATGTGTGATTGATTTCTCATTCTCAGTTATATGTGTTCTAATTGATCTTGCTGATATTCGATTAAGCTTTCGCAAAGTTTGTTGTAGAAGTAGATCTTGTATTTCACTTTAGTATATTGCATAAGTTGTTGATCTACAGTGGGAATTTGTACATGGTATCATAGCAAAGGTGATCAAAGCAAAGAACAATGTAAAAGAAGGGAGAATTTCCATGTTTAAGGTTCCTGAATATAGAAAACAAGTTCTTATCACATCTCAATTTCACCAATGGCGTTCAACGATTTAAGACTCGAGTATGCCCTTAATGGCAGCTTGAATTATATAGCCTAGAAGGATTGCATGGAAGCAGTATTAGAGGATAATGGTCTAAAGGAATTCATTGATCAAGAAGTTCCCAAGCCAGAAGTAGCTAATGCTGAAAAATTGGCAGAATGGAAGAAATGTGTGGCTAGAGTTAGGAGAATCCTCCTGGAGGGAGTTTGAGACCACATTGCCTCAAGCCTCCATGGGAAGGAGACACCATTTTCGATGTGGAAAACATTGAAAGATCTATATCAGAACAACAACGATCAGAGGAAGCAGGCACTTAAAGACGAGCTTCAGAAAATCCAGTGTGAAAAGAGCGACATGATCTCTACATATCTGAACAAGCTCACACCCTCCAGGGATGAGCTTGGAAGTGTAGGGATCATGATAGCCGATGATGACATGGTGAGTTTTGCACTCCTTGGTCTTCTTAAGAGCTAGCATAGCTACCAAGACTCGGTCAATGGAAGAGAAAAACTGCCAGATTGGGAGTGACTTTGGTCAGATTTGATGCAGGAGGAGAGAAGAAGAAGCATTAGAGATGGATCCTCATCAAAGAAAGATGATGAGGAAAATCTAGCCTTAGTGAGTAAGGTGAGGAAAGGGAAAGGGAAGGTGTCCCATCCCAAATCCAGTTCTTCCCATGGTGGGATTAATTTTGACAAATTGAAACTGTGATGCTTTCATTGACATGAAGTAGGCCATTATGCTATGAATTGTCCACAGAAGAAATTGAAGAAGGATTTCTCGAAGGGATCCGATGGTGAGGCACTGGCCTCATAGTTTGAATTGGATTTCTCCCTTATCACATGTATGGTTTCATCCATGGTGAGATGTGTGTGGTACCTGGATAGTGGAGCTTCATTCCACATGTCAGGTGACAAGAATCTTCTTAGTACCTTGGAGGAGAAGGATCTCCAGATGCAGATCGAGATGGGTTATGATGGAAATTACCATGTTTTAGGTGAAGGTATGATTGTGTTTGAGAGGGAGCATGGAGCTCCTCTCACCCTGACTGATGTAAAGTATGTACCAGGTCTGAAGAAGAATCTTATGTACGTTGCTATGCTAGAAGATAAAGGCTATCATGTAGTCTTTATTAAACGAAAGGTATTCTTGACGCATATCAGCGCTGGACAGACAAAGTGAATTGGGATTCGAGTAAAGAATCTCTACAAGCTGGAGGTAGACGACTGTGCTGCATTGAGTTCCAAAGTTGAGATGGTGCATAGCCAAGATGCTGGCGAGCTATGGCATAGAAGATTAGGCCACTTGCACCATGGAGCCCTAAAGATCATGCAACAGATTTCTACCAGACTTCCCAAGGGAAAACTAGAGCAGATGAATACATGCAAATGTTGTACCTTGGGTAACTATGTGAAATCTTCCTTTCGAGATCTAGACAGTAGAGCTGGAGCAATACTGGAGTGAGTTCACTCAGATGTTTGTGGACCATTCTCTACAACCTCCACCACTAAACAAAGGTACTATTTTATTTTTATTGATGATTTTTCTCATAGATGCTGGATCTACTTTATACAAAAGAAGGATCAAACCTTCTTGAGGTTTTTTTATTTTAAAGCCTTGGTAGAGAAAGAATCTGGAAAGAAAATAAAAGCCTTGCGTAGCGAAAATGGTGGAGAGTATGTCTTCGAACATTTTAAGGACTTCTGCACTGCAGAAGGAATTAAATGGGAGTTGACAGCACCCCATAACCCATAGCAAAATGGGGTGGCCAAAAGGGAGAACATATCGATTTTGGGAGCAGCTCAAGCAATGTTGCATGACCAAAGCCTACCACTGCATTTGTGGGTTGAGGCATGCAATACAACAGTATACTTGTAGAACAGAAGTCCACACCATATACTGGAAATGAAGACACCTATGGAGGCCTTTTCTAGGAAGCGACCAGATGTGAGTCACTTCCAAATCTTTGGATCATTAGTTTACTATCATGTGACCAAAGGTGCCTAGAAGAAGATAGATCCAACAACTGAGTTGGGAATACTTGTGGGGTACACAGATACACCCCACAACTATCGGGTGTACCTGCTTATTAGTCAGAGGACCGTGGTATGTAGGGATCTGAAGTTCAACGAGTAGAAATCCATGCAAGTATCACTTGAGAGGGAGCTCAAGTTGCATGTAGAGGAGGAACCTTAGTTCCTAAGGAGGAGGAATCTTAGATTGATGCGGAGCAGCCGCATGTAAAGGATCCAGGGGTGGAGACATCCACTCATGTTGAGACTTCCAGAGATGGGCATAAATGCTCTAGGGAAGCTGACAGGTTGATGTTGGATGCACGAGATAATGTGGGACAACCATATTCTCAGCATAGATAGAGGAGGTCGCCCGAGCGGTACACTGGGTACATGGCCATGGTTGGGGAGTCTGTAGACACTTGACCTTCTTCATTCAAGGAGGCAGTGCAGCAACCAGTTTCGGTTGATGCAATGGTAGAGGAGTGTGGGATGATGTCCCAAGACCTCAGGATAAGTCAGTGGTGAGTTCTAGATGGCTTTACAAGGTGGAGTAGGTAGCTAATGGTAGTGTTGAGAAACATAAGGCAAGGTTTGTTGCTGGAGGTTTCTCACAGGTCAAGGGGATTGACTATGATGAGACATTCACTCTTGTAGTAAGGTACTCATCTATCAGATCGATGTTGGCACTATTAGCTCAAATTGATTGGAAGATCCATCAGATGGATGTGAAGACAACATTACTCAATGGGAAGATTGAGGAGGAGGCGTACATTGAGCAGCGAGAGGGTTTCGAGACCTTCGATTGTGAGTTGCATGTGTGCCAACTCAAGAGGGCTTTGTATGGGCTAAAGCAAGCACCCCATGCTTGGTACACTAGGATCGACAACTAATTGACTCGGTTGAGCTTCACCAAGAGTGAAGCAGATGTGAACCTTTACCACATCATGGTAGAAGGTAAGCCATTGATCATTGTTCTTTATGTCGATGGTCTGATTTTCACAGGTGATGATCAGCTGATCCAGTCTTGCAAGGAGGACCTTGCAAGAGAGTTGGAAATGAAAGACATGGGTCTTATGCACCACTTTCTAGGCATGGAGGTGTGGTAGTAAGATGGGGAACTATTTGTGTCTCAAGGCAAGTATGCCAATGAGATACTCAGGCACTTTCACATGGAGAAGTGCAAGCCCATGCAGACGCCTTTAGCTAGGAACTGGAGGAAGGAGGATGCTACTTCAAATGAGGTAGTAGTTGCTACTATTTATCGACAACTGGTGGGTTCACTTATGTATCTAGTGAATACATGACCCAACTTATGCTTTGCAGTGAACCAGCTGAGTCGAGCTATGGTTTGGCCTACCAAGTTGTTTTGGAAGGCAACGAAGCATGTGATGAGATACCTCAGAGGCACATCTCAATTTATATTGTGGTATAGATGGATAGAGGGAGTGAAGCTTCGAGGCTTCATAGATGCAGATTGGGTAGGGAGTCCATCAGAATGGAAGAGAACTTCTGGATGAATCTTCAACCTTGGTTCAGCTGCAATTTCCTAATACAACAGGAAACAAAGGTCAGTTGCACTTAGCTCAGCAGAGGCTGAATACATTGTTGCTAGTCAGGCTACATGTGAGTCCATTTGGATGCGGAAGATTCTAGTGGGATTGTTTAGTTAGAGGATGGATCTAACTGTGATCTACTGCGATAATCAAAGTTGTATCAAACTCTCTGAAATTCTAGTTTTTTGTGACAGGTCCAAGCACATTTATATCCAGTATCACCATCTTTGAGACTGTGTAGTTAAGAGGATCATGTTGTTGATGTATGTTTCTATGAGGAACAAGATGTAGATATTTTGACGAAGGCATTGTCAAAATGCAAGTTCGAGTTCCACAGAGACAGGATTGGGGTTACTGATAATCCCTTTCTTGTTGAGAAGGAGTGTTGAAAATAGCAACAGTAAATGCTAAATATAGAAGTGATAAATTTAGCTGTACTGTAAATAGCATCTCAGGATACCTTCCTATTTTAATTAGTCCCTGAACTAAAATAGAGAAGTAAAAATTCGAATTTGATCTTAGCAGTTGTTTGTAAAATAATTAATTAATTCATCTTGAGTTAATTAGTTGTAGAAAACCAAACATGAAGTCTATGTGTGGACATGCAACAGTTTCTCAATTGATTGAGGAATTTGTCCATCAGTTAAAGAGATAAAGATGAGTTGTAATATTGAGGTGTAATTAGTTGGCTTAGTTAATTGAGTCAAGTCCAGTTAGATTAGTTGAAATAGTTTGTTGAACTAATTGTGAGTTCAGTTAGTTAATGCATCCATGCATGTAACTGTTGCACTTTAGATAACTAAATATTCTCTCATAAATAACTCATGCATGTTAGTTCAGGCAGAGACCCAATTGAGATTATATGGAGGGAAAATGTCATATCAGTTGTACGAATCTTCCATTGTGAATATCTCTTGCATGTAGAAGGAATTCATTCCTTAGAGATTGTGCAGTTACTTCTTCAGTTTAGTGAGCATGTGATGAGGCCAATCACACAGGTGGAATCAATGGACTCCAAGAAAAACTACGCAAGGAAATATGAGGCTTCCAAGGCTGAGGGAAGGCATATCTAGTGTCTATTTAGCTTGTGAGCTGTATTGTTTAATTGTAGACAAAGCATGCTAGTTTGTGAGCTGATTCTTTTTGTAATCTAAACATATTTCCACTTGTATGATAATAGAGAGATTGGGGTTTTAGGCTGAGGCTTTCCCCAGGTTATTCTTTTTTGTTCATGTGTGATTGATTTCTCATTCTCAGTATGTGTTCTAATGGATCTTGCTTATATTTGACTAGAAGTAGAAGTAGAAGTAGATCTTGTATTTTGCTTTAGTATATTGCATAATCTATTGATCTACAGTGGGAATTTCTATAGTTTTTGTGTGATAAATGTAGTATGATGAGTTCACCATTGAATCATTGCATTCATGATTACTTTCATCTACTTTATACCTAGATTAATTTGCTATTTTAATTTCTTTCTACCTGGTACAGCAGGGTTCTTTCATTTGATTTTTATCTAGAATAGTCTAATTGTGTTTACTTCGTAAGTATAGATGTTATTTAGAATATCTTGTTTGAATAATATTGAATAACTAAAAGTGACAGAGCCTTCTTCTTAACAATTGAATTCAAACAATACTTCTTTTTCATTTTGATTGAATATATTTCTCTCACACTTAGAGAATTAGAGTTGCAGCCTAAAGACTCAAGACAAAAATCCCAAAATAATCTAACACAAGTAGAAGTTAGAATTACTCTCATGTCATCCATAAACTAATCCAATAAAGGATAACTCTTAAGAAATCAACTGATAACTTTATGGATTGAGACATTAATATAATCAATGACACCGTCTCCATACTAATATTAAGTTTAGACCCTAATAGGAACATAACGACATAATGAATAACTTATAGCACATATAGTGCACCTGTACCTCATTAGTCCACGCACCCTGGTTGACAATTTATGATTGAGAATTTAAAGACATTAAACTGGCCAAACAATGTACAAAATAAGATAAAAACTAGTTAGAAGAAGTTCTTAACAATATTTTTCAGGTGAATTGTGGGTTAGTCGCTAAGATATGCTTGATATCATACTGTTCCCATTTAGAAGAAATGGTTATGAATTGTGTGTTCTTTGTTAAAGACCAACGGAAGATAGTGCACTTTGTCTTTGTTAAATTTGGCAACTAGGGCCAAACTCCACCTTGGACAGATCATATGATGTAGCTGATATTTCTATTGGATTCCTCTTTCCGAGAGGCGTAGGATTGATCTAAAGAACATCTCATTCTGACATGTACAAATGGAATTATGAATTTATTTTGTTTATGGACAAATTTTCATGGTTGGCCAACAATCTAATGTAGGCTCAGAAGTCGAAAAGACACGTCTACTTATCGTCAATGTTGTATATAAATAGAAGGTGCATCTACCTAATTTGGACATCATTCATTCTCACACATCTCTCTCTCTCCTCATTTGATTGGGTCATATAACTTCAAGGCAACCTTCTCTCTCTCTCCACATGTGCGAAGGACAAACTGCATTTTCAGTTTTGGGCATTGACCGAATTGCAGGAAGGGTTTGACCACCATTAACTAAGCTGCAGTTGATTGATTTTGATTTTGTTTTTCTTGATGAAATTTTTGTTTGGGAAGGCTGCATTTTTGGGCATAGAAATCAAGACAAATAGAGTTGTTTGAGTAATGTTGACCACAAGTTTGACCTCTGTGTTGACCAAGTTTGACTGTCATTTTTAGGACTATTTTGGGCTGATTTGGATGACTATTGGATGCTGAGTTGACTAGGCTTGACTGAGATGATTTTAAGTAGAAATTATGCCATGTTGATCAGTGTTGACTTTTTGGTTAGGGATTCATGTGGATGTTGTTTGACTAGACAGATTTGACTTTGATTGGCCAAGTAAATTTTGCATATTTTTCTCTCTCTCTCCAATGAACATTTGAGGAATAATAAGAAGAAATGATCAAAGGGTTTCCCCACATTGGGATTTTTCCTCTCGCTTGCGCCACATCTTGTGTCTACTAATCTTGGCTTGTCTTCTACTATTTTTACTTATTTTCTATCTGCACTTATTGTCATGTCAATGTGATTTCTAATTTGGAAATTGATATTGGGATAGTAAGTAAAATGATGTAACTTTATCTTAAGAATAGAACATACTATTGTTATCTGAAATTAACATGCGATCACAGCTAAGGTCAAGACAAACCCCAAGCAAGAGTGAAAAGAGAAATCACTGAGATATGTTGGACAAGGGCAAGAGTCAATGAACTCGACATCTTATTCCAACCCTGATGACAAGCTCAATGATAGGTCTAATTATCATGCATGGAAGTTGTCTCGATTTGACTTTGGAGGAGTAGGATGTTATGGACTATGTGCAAGGAAAGATTTTTGAACCTCCTTCAAATGCATCAGTTGCCACAAAGAAAAAGCACAAGAAGGGTGAAGTCAATGCAAAGAAGATTATCAAGGATTCTATTAGCAAGAATTTGGTTGCATACATATCTGATTTGAACACATCTAAGGAAATGTATGACAGGTTGGTTGGCATGTTCAAAGCTAGCAATGCAACCCAAGTTCTCTTTCTCAAGAAAAAATTGAAGGAAATAAAGAAGGGAAGAGGTGAAGATATTCAATCTTAGTTCATGAGGATTACCGAGATAAAAATAATCTTCTTTTTATTGGAGAGTCTATTTTTTATAGGGAGCTCACTCTCATTTCCCTTGGAGGACTCCCTTGTGAATGGCATGTGTTCAACACTCCTATTCTCAACAATATCATGATTCGAAGTTTTGAAGAATTCGTGACTAGATGTTCTCAAGAAGAGACAAGGATGATGGAAATGGATATGCCTTCAAATAGGAATGAACCTACTATATTCTATGCTCCGGCTAAAAGGAAGAACAATGAAGGTTCAAAGAAGCAATCTCAAGGAAGCTTGGGATCCAAAAATGGAAGAAAGGGAAGATGCTTCATTTGTAACAAGTTTGGCCACTATACTAGGGAGTGTCCTAATAGAAGGGATACACCTCATGATGATAACAACCACAACAACAATCAAAGGACTAGTAGGTTCAACAATGAAGGAAAAAGGAATTCTCCCACTACTCAATATGGAAATGGTTGCCCTCCCAAAAGATCAAGAAACTCCGGGTATGATGAATCTAATGTTGTTGATAACAAGCAAAAAAAATTTCTTATATTTTCCCTCTCTACTATCTCTCCTCAAAATACTTTGGGAAATTGGTTGATTGATAGTGGTGCCTCAAGGCACTTCGCTCGGTATAAGGAAGCTCTTTCAAATCTGATAGAAAAGAATACAAATTTGGAAATCATTCTTGGATACAATTCCACCTATCCCATGCAGAGAGTTGGGAATGTTACTCTTCAATTGAATCAAGGTAACACCATTCATCTACAAGAAGTACTATATGTACCTGATATAAAGGAGAACCTGGTATCTATCTCAACGATGGAAGATAAAGGATCTATGGTGGAATTCATTGATGGAAAGGTATGTTTTTGGAAAAGAAATTTCAAATAAGAATTTACTCTTGGATTTAGGGTTGATAACCTATATCAAGTTTGAGGGAGCTCATTGGGAGCTATGTTTGGCAAAACATCACTTTAGTCCAAATTATGGAACTGGAGATTTGTTCATCTAAATTGTAAGGCTCTACCCGATGTGAGGAAGATGGTGAACGATATGCCCAAATTTAAATTAGAACATGAAAGTGTTTATCAGGGATGTGCCATGATGAGCCTCATCATTGGGTAATTATATGGGCCTTAATTCACCTCCTAACTTAGTCAAACAAACAATACTCATAACTTATTGCATACTTTTGATTATATTTTGTTTATGAGATGAGTTAGAGTTGGATATTTTTCTTTGTGGTCTAATGTACATTTAAAGCAAGATTAAAGGATAAAAGCAAGTAATTTTGGAAAATACCATGGTCAAAAATTGAATGGGACAAAGGAGAGGGATTATAGGAGGTAAATCCTCCTCATTTACTACCCCTCCATTAGAATATTCCTCCATTAGCTCGGAGTGCAAACAACCAAATCATGAGGACTAGAAGACAGTCAAGAAAGTGAAAGAGAAAGAACCAATTTATCTCAAGTTTGGGAGCTGAGCCTCCCTAATTTTAATGAAGTCATTGGAGACTGCAGATGTATAAGTAGAGAGGCCTAGAACCTCAGTAGGATTCAGATTTTTTATTGTAAAACTCTACTCTATTTTCGAGTTGCAAGACTTGTGACAATTTTTTATGTAATCCATCATTTTGGTAATAAGAATGAGTTTTTCTTTGAGCCAGCACTGAGTTAACTCATAGGTTTCAAGCTATTGGGTTAGGGCCCAACCCTAGTAGCCAAGGCTCCTCTTTATTTTACATGCATGCTAGTATAGATTCATAGTTTAATTGTTCATCTTCTTAGTAGATGCATTTCGATTACAACAATGTAGATTAGATTGGTTGTGTGATAGTTTGCTTCCATTTATGCATTCTTTCAAGTAGCAGGTTAGCAAGGAGAAAAAGGATCACGATAAGGTTGTCAGTAGGTGTCTCGACCTCACTTCCTCCCTTTGGGACCATGACTTGAGGAAGGGATCCTTCAGCAGCCCTAAAAACACAGTTTTCTAGTTCTTGCATGAGTTCTAGAGTTTGTTGTCTTTGATTCAGTATTTGGTTCATGTTGCAAGGAAAATTTCATTTTCATGTTTTTCCATCTCCATTTCTACAATAATATCTCACTCATGATTTCATTCCCTTCAACAAATTTCCTCATGAATAATATAGGTAATTGATTGATGCTTTTCTAGTTTATGAAAATTTATATTGTTTCATAATTCTTGGAAGACACACATGTTTTAAGAAAAGAAGGTACTTCAAGAGTAGACCCAGACTTCATCACCAAAAACCACCTTCCAATTCATCCACCTTAGCGATCTCTTTTCCACCATCACCCTCACTAGTTTTTTTTATCATTTTTCATTGAAATTCCCCTAGTTACATTGAGTGAAGCTAGCCATCTCTTATCTTGGATATTGATTCCTGAGTGCTCCTAGACCTTCTAAAACCCCATTCCACTCATAATACACCTTTCCCAAGCTTCCCAACACCTAAAACACCTCACAATTAGCTCTCAGTTGTATCCAGTAGGTTTCCTGTAATTCCTACAGGATCATCTTGTAGGTTTCTAGTACATCCTATAGGTTTTCCTAAAACGGCATGTTTTGAGGCCGAATTGGTGGGGAATCTCTAGGACGTCACAAAAATCCTCCTAGGACCCTCCCACACCATCCAACCACTCCATAAAACTTCTATCCATCCTCAATCACCTTTCATGCACCTATCACATCCACAAGAACAATTAAATTGCATAGTTGATTTTGCCAAAAAAGACAGAAAAAAGTGAAAACAGATTTAGTTTAGTTTTTTGCTTACACACTAGTATGGTTTGATTCTCTTTACTACTACAACTTCGATAGTATCATTTTTTTAGTGTTGATTTAGCAATACTTCTTAGCATAGTTGTTTAAATGGTTAACTAGGATATAGTATGATTTAGCATTACATGTTGTTTTCTTCATTACTGCAGTAGAGTATCTCTCTTAGAGTATATTTTCTCTTCTTCCATTAAAGAATCAAGCTTCGTCTAACTCTATAGAAGTCTTGCTTGGAACCCCTATTGTTTTTGTTGGACGAACAGTGACAATAGGTAGGACCTTCACTTTTACTTGTGCATACAACATTGTCACCTCCAAGTTTGTATGAACCCTGGGTTGATATGTAAAGTTAGTACCCAGGAGTTGTGGCATCCTTGTTGCAATATTGGTGCTCATCACTTTTTGGCACCCTTTCTGGGGAGGTTTCTGGTGAGTACTAGTATTGCATCAATAATGTTGCAACTCCTGGGCTTCCTACTTTACTTTTATCAACCTGGTAGTTCGTAACAAACTTGGAAGCGACGGTGTTGTATGCAGAAGTACTAGTTCTTACTGTAGGCTGTCACTTGCTCCCCTGGCGCAAGATCACTAGGAGCTCAAGCCAACTTCTATGGATTCCAAAAGAAGCTCTATCTGTGGTGAAAGAAAGGAAAGCTTACTCTACAGAGGCTACTCTACTTGCAGAAAAGAGAAGAAGACGAAAATGTAAGGTAAACTTAACAAACCCTAATTAACCAACTAACCTTACTTTTGTAGAAAGAGAGATAAAAACCATGAAATGAATGCCATTACTTAATTTAGGAAGTAAACAACATCTACTCGAGCTATTTCTAGAAGTAAATGAGCAAAAAACATCTTTTTGGATTTTTATGTATATTATGTGGAAATGTCATGCATGTAATTTATTTGATTGTGAATGTGACAACAATTAGGTGGTGGTGGCGGGAAAATTTGAGATTTGCAGAGGTGTAGGATGGTGTGGATGGGTCCTAGGAGGTCCTAGGTGGCCCTTTATAGGCTTTTCCTACAATCAGACTTCAAATATACACCTACAGGAAAATCTACAGGAGGCTGCAGGGGATTTACAGGAGGTCTATAGGAGGTCTGCAGGAGGATGCCAAGAGTAGTTTTGGAGGTTTTGAAGGTGGAAAATTGGGTGGAAATGGTAGCTAAAGGCTAGCATGATGTTTTAAGGTGTATAGGGTTCATCAAGAAGGATCAGGAAAGAGAAAGATGGTTGGACGTGTTCAAGGAAAGAGAGGAAAGTTCATGAGAAAAGTGTAGAAAGCTAAGGCAAATTTGTGAGGGAATTTGGGTGACCTGTGGGACATAGATCAAAGAGAAATGGTGACGGTTTATTGACTGACATATTTTGAGAATATGATTGCTACAAGAGAACTAAAACTCACACCATGAGATTAAGTAAGCAAGGAAACTAGCTACATAAAAAAAAAAAAAAAAAAAAAAAACTTTGCATCAAGCTAGTCTAAATTCTGATCTAGAAAAGTAAATGCTAAAAAATTCTACATGGAAAGAAAGCATGGAAGGAAATTTATTTCAAAGATATAAATGAGCATGGTGAAGTAGAGCTAAATCGAAGCATTAACCTTCTAACAAACTGCAACACTAGAAATCCTATGAAAAAGGAAAATTTGTGTTTTCTGTGATAGCAAGACGGTCTTCACCTCAGTTCATGGTCCGAGAGGGAGGAAAGGAGGCCATGGATCTGTTGATCACCTTTTCATATATTTTTCCTATCACCATTCAACCTACTACAACAAATTGAAATGGAAACAACCTTTTAAATCACCAAAAGCAACCTATTCTTCACGAAGAAGGAAATCTATCTAACAACAACTAATTCATAAACTGAAACAAAACATATAAATACAAAACAAGAGAAGCTTGGTTGCTTGGATTGGGCCCTAACCCAAGAGCTTCAGCCCTCTGAGGTAACTCAGTGCTAGCTCGAACAAGATTTCATCTTCATTATCAAAATAATAATAGGATTACATGAAACTGTCAACAAAAGTAAGTTCGAGAGCAAAGCTGCAACAAAAATTCAAAAATTTGACTAACTTCCAACAAAATAATGAGGCCCTATGCCTCTCTACTTATACAAATAAAGATCCCAACAGCTTCATTAAAATTAGGGAGGCTTGGCTCCCAAAACTTGAGATAAACAGAAGTTATCCTCCACTTGCTCGGTTGCCTCTTTGGTGCATTGAAGTGGACTTCTGCTCTAAGCTGCATGATGGAATATTTGAAGTGGGGAGTCATAAATTAGGGGGATACCCTCCTAAAAATCCTCTCCCTTTTCTTATTCTAATATTTGCTACCAAATTTTCATTAAATCTGTGATTTTGTCTCCAAAATTGACCAAAAATTTGCATTAAACACACATTAGAATTCATGGCATAATGACCAACCCAACTCAATCTAATAGCATAAATATAATAAAAAAACATGTAATAAACTATGAGAATGGTGGATTAAGCTAAGTTAGGAGGCAAAATGAGCCCATATAATTACCCATTTATGGGGCTCATCATCAACCCCCTACTGAAGGTGTTGCTCATCCTCTGAGCAACTAGTCCATCTCCTCATCTTTGATGGCCTTGATGGCCTCCCTGACATCCCATGCTTCTGATGTGAGGTCCTCTTCTTTGTCATAGAATCCTGATTTTCTCTCTACCTCTTCCCACAAATGTTTCTCTTCTTCTTCTTTTCTGCCCTCTAGCACGCCTAACAGTAGCGGGGGACTCAATTTGAGGCCAATCCAATTGGCCTTCAAACTCTACATAGAGCGGTTGTACAATGGCACTCTCCTTAATGCTTCTTTTGTCCTTTTTGGGGAGTGATAATCCCTTATCTATAAGTTGTGTGGAAATATATTCCACCTCCTCATACAAGCATGAATATAGTCATCTCCAAGTAATCTTTCCATGTCCTCAGAATGTGCAATGGCCTAAGCCTGATCATTGATATACTTAGGGGCACTTTGAGGATTATTTCTAGGTAGTTGGTGTGTACTGATGAGAGCCATGGGGTCTGATGGCTCAGCCCTAATAATTAGCTGTTCATTTTTCTCTTTTTCCATCAACTTTTTGATTTTTGTTGCCCTTTTCTCCTCATGATTCATCCATGAGGCCATGGCAGTTAGTTGTAGGTCCCCTAGCCTAGTATTGGGATCCCATAGGTTCATATCGGTGAGGGCCATGTTATGCAAATAGAACTTTGCTATCTTTGCCTTGTCTTCTGTTGAACTTTGGTCACATAGGTCCATGAACTCTCTATAATCCTGAAAAGGCATTTTGCCTCTCTCTGCCAATGTCTTGATCTAAAACTATAGCCATTGGTCTTTGAGGTATATTCCATATGATTTTTCTGGTGCTCTGCACTGTAATGCCTCCATAGACCAGCTGGTCATGCATACCAATTTTGTTTCCTTTTCTTGCACCTGTGTTCTTAGTAGCTCATTTTTTGTTTCCAAGTGAGTCCTTTTGATTGCCTCTCTATGTCTTACACAACTAAATTCCCTGCCCATCTCTCTAAGCTGGTTCTCCGTGTGGCCAATATCCTCTACCCCCTTGGATTTGGTGATTTGCATCCATCTATGCCTCCTTATTCTTTCTTTCTCTAGCTCAAAGAAAAGTGGGACTGCAAATTTTTGTTCAATGATTTTCTCCCCTCAAGAAGATTGTAGTAAGAACCCAAACTAGGTTGGGGGTTAGGTTCTTGGGTCTCTGTTGTTTCCTCCTTCCCATTTGGCTATTCTTCTACCCTTTTCTCAAGTTTTTCGGTCTCCTGCAGCTTAGTTAGGGTTTCCTGTAGAACAGTTTGTGCCTAATGTAGAGTTGTTTTTGAGTTCTTTCGTTGCACTCTTTCCTTCCAGGTGGAAGTTTTGAGACTTCCTCTTTCATATATGATGGGGGTTTTAGAGGGAGATTCTTCCCCTTTGACACTGCTTGAATCTTCAATTACAATAGGCACTATTGAAGATGGTTGTGGTTTTCTTGTTTTTATCCTTGTGCTTTTCCGAGCCCTGAAATAAATTGATGTTTGCCTCTTCCTCTTTTGTTTTGCTTTCATTAGGGTGTTGACGGTAGTGAGGGTAGCTGTTGCCTCTCTTTCTAGGGTCTCAAGAGACACTTATGTCTTTTCTGCCCCTTTTTCCTCTCCTTTTGTCTTCTCTGTCTATGTTGGTTTTGTTTCCTCTTGCTCTGTTTTGGTTTCTTCCTCCTCTGGTTTAGTTTCCTCCTTCTCTGTTTTGGTGTCTTCCTCCTCTATTTGTTCCTTAGTTTCCTCTCTTTATTCCCCTTATTGCTCTTCCCCCTCACTATCAGAAGGACTGTGATCATATGTGAAGGCTTTTATATCATCTTCTTCTGTCATGTTTCTGAAAACTTCCCATGCTATGCGGATTGTGAAGGTATGGAGGCCTTCTTCCACTAATAGTTTAATTAACCCATGGTGAGACAGCTGATCTAGACCTCCTGCCTTCAATTTAATACCAGAGTCTATAAGGGACTGTAGGAGAAAATAGGGAATGTTGAGTTTCTAGGGTGTTGGAGTGTCCATGCCATATCTCAGCTCATGGAGGAGTTTGAAGTGGTAGCCATAAACTATGTTATACCTTCATTCATAGGAAATATACTTAATAATTTGGTAATTGACCTCATCCCAAGGGTAAGGTATGCTTGCTTTTCTGATGCCATTTTTTCTTCTACAGGATGTTCATTTGGTTGGAAGAAGTTTTTCTTGGCATATTCCCCAATTGGATTTTCATCTTTGCTCCAAGATAATCGAAGGGGAAGGTTGATAACCCTACTGATAAATTCTGGGGTGATTTCCATGGAGAGATCCCTCAAAGTAACAGTGGCATGGGTCCTTGAGTGAGGGATCAAATAAAGGGAAAACTCCTGAGACACTTCTTCATCAAACCCTCAGATTTTTTCAAAGAATGGCATCCAATTTGCTCTGGTAAAAATGGCTACTACTTCAGGATGCTCATGGATCCTAGCTGAATTTGTGGGCTCATTCCTCATGGATTTCATTTTAATTTTTCTTATACCCCCTTTGAACACCCAAAATAGAGATGGGGACAAGAATTTTGAAGGAACAAGATAACAGAGAAAAACTGTGTTCTTTAAGAAAATAGGCATAATTTTTTTTATGGAATTCCTCTTCTCCTACCAGCTCAATTACTCTTTAAAATTGTATCATTCCTTACACATATTAATAATCAAGGTGGGTATGCACAAAACCTACCTCCTCAAGCCATAAATCGAGCAAAAAGCTCGTGTTTTCTCCTTAAAATCTGCTTACTGCCCCTCCTGTAGAACTGGCTGTAGGTGCTCTTGTAAAACCTATTATTGCTCCTGTAGAACGCCGATAGCAGAAGGATGGCTAAAAATGATAGAGAATGATGGTTTTGAGGCTATGGAGGTGGTATAAAGCTTGTTGCAGCTAAGTGGACGAGGATGAAATGGAAGAAAAGGTGGTGAAGGAATTTCGAGGAGGAGTACTTATGTATTCTTTGAGATATTTCTGATGATGGGGTGAGCTGGGAAAAAGGTGCGTTGCCATATTTGGACTGTTGGTCCCCACTTCCTTGTCATCATCACTTATTCCCGTAATCACCTCCCATCATTGCATCGGAGTTTGCAAACCCTCCACTACTTGTCCTTGGGATTTTTCTTTGAGTTGACTATGCACATGTGTGGTGGCATCTTCGGATGAGTGTAGTCAACTGGATGAGAGTGGCCAACTAATTGGCCATGTTTTCTCGTTAAACCTTAACCATCTCATTTTCCTATGCATATCTTTCAATTACACAAATGCAACAAAGGAGCATTTTAGCCACTTACCTGTGAGTCGAATGTAAGTGTTGTGAGGCATTTTGGCTCCTTTGGCTACCGCATGCATGTATTTTCTTTGCTGCATGCTCTCTGCTTTCTGATGTGTGGCTATTCGTTTTGTGTAGGTATCCTTTCTGGCCAGATTTGATCTTCAAGAGTCCATTTCAACCTTTAGATTTACTCCCTCATCCTCCTGATGCTAGATTTTAATGGGTTAGTGACTTTTTTTGTCCATATCTCCCAAACAATAGACTGGATTGGTCTGAAATTTTCTGACCATGTTTCCATCATCATTGTACACTTCTCATAGAAAAACTTTGGTCAATGGATGCACAGATTTTGAGAAAAACTGAAAATGGTTGAAGGTGATGGAGGTCGATTTCTAGGAAACTATGCACTAGAATTTGCTGAAATTGCTTGGGCATGTTACCATCATTCATATACATCTCCCCATGAAAACAAAATTAAAATGGATGCATATATATTGAGAAATGCACAAATTGTTGAAGGTGATGGAGGGCAATTTCTTGGTAACTGTGCACTAGAATTTGTTGAAATTGCTTGAGCATGTTACCATCATCCATATGCAACTCCCCATGAAACGTTTTTTTAAATAGATGCATGGTTTTCAAGTGAGGGAAAAAATAAATTTCTGCTTTATGTATTTTTGTATCACAACCTCTTGTGGTTTTTTGGATAGTAAGAAATATGAGCTTGGGGTGTGATGTAGGCTTGGAAATGATGGAAGAGAGGTTTGAAAACTGTAAGAGGATTCATAAACCCTTTATGAAGCTTTCCTATTCCTCAAACTACTTTTAAAATCCATTTCTAGCTCTTTATAATTTCTACAAGAGCCTCTTGTAGAAAACAGAGGGCCTCCTGTAGAAAACACAGTTTTCGGAAAAGAAGCATAGTGAGCTGGAAAGAACGTCAAGAATGATGGAGAAAGGTGAGGGAAGGTAGGATAGTTGTTGGTATTGGTTTTAGAGCTTCCTTGGCACCTGTTGTTGCTTCTTGTAGCCCTCCTGCACCTGCAATACAACTTTCATTTTTCTTTTTCTATTATTATTTTTTTTTAAAACAACTAGGGTGCCTCAGAGAGGTTTTCACCCTATTTTCCTACCCTGGTCACCTCCAAGGGAGGTTTTCACCCAGGGATCTTATTCTCTCTTTTTGTTTTTCATCACTAGCCCCCCTCAAAAAACGTTTTAAACCCAATGATGGGACTCAAGCCCCTCTTGGAGGTTTTCACTTGAGTCCTTATTATTTTTATCTTTTTTCTGCTTCTTCAGTGAGTGGGTGGAGTGGAGGCTAAGACCTGCTCCACTACCATCACTGTCTTATTCAAATATTTAATGAAATCTTGCTTGGAGAGGTGCTTCTTGTAAATTTTTAGCCTATGTCCATTGACAAGCATGGGGATGGCTTTCTCTTCAATGGTTCTGATCATAACTGAACCATTTTCATTACATTTTTCCACAATGTATGGTCCCAGCCATCTTGTCTTTAGCTTTCCTTTGAAGTCTTTAAACCTTGAGTCATAAAGCAGTCCCCAATCTCCCTCTTGGAGTTGCTTCTCCTTGATATTTTGGTCATGCCATATCTTCCTTTAAAGCTGAACTACCTCTATGTGGATAAGGGCCTACAATATTTGTTCACCCAATCCATTGAGTTGGAGTAGTCTCTCCCTCAATGCATGGCTGAGGTATAGGTCCAGCTGAGCTCCCATCTTTAGTGTATTGTATTCAAATTCTATTGACAGCAAAGCCTTCTTCCCATATACTAGTTCATAGGGTGTGAACCCTGTGGTGGTCTTCCATGTTGTGTTGTAGGCCCATGTGGCCTCAACTAGTCTATCCAACCAATCTTTTCTGCTACTGCTCACTGCCTTGATCGGAATTCCTTCAAAAGCTCTATTAGTGACTTCCACCTGCCCATTGGCTTGTGGACGGTAAGGGGTGGAACTCCTTTGCTTGATTTTATGATGTGTGAGTAGGTCTTCAATAAAATTGGAAGTGAACTGACTACCTTGATCTATGACCAGTTCTCTTGGATACCCGAACTTATAGAATTTTTTTTTCTCTTAAAAACTCAACTACTTATTCCTCTCTTGCTACCTTGATTGCTTTTTCCTCTGCCCATTTTCTCAGATAATTGGTGCACACAATGATGTATTGCCTATGTTTTGAAGGAGGGCTGATAGGACCTACAAAGTCCATGCCTCACTTCTCAAATGGCTCAAAGGTCACTTGAGGTTGCATGGGAATTTCATCCTTTGGAGTAGGTTTCCCCATCCTTTGACACCGATCACATTGACTGGTATATCTCCTCACATCTTGATGAAGAGTGGGCCAATAATAGCCTACCTTCAATATTTTGAAGGCAGTCCTCTTTGCTGCAAAATGACCTCCACAAGACCCATGACAGGTCAGGAGAATGTCAAGAACTTCCTCCTCCCTCAAACATATTCTCAAGATCTAATCTGGGCCAAGTTTGAAGAGATTGCCCCCAATCTAGGTGAAGGGGGCACTTTTCCTCACGATCTTGCTCTTCTCTTTTGAGGATAGGTGTGGTGGGAACTGTGCTAAAACCAAGTAATTTTCTATATCAAAAAATCATGGAGAGAGTCCTGAGATAACAAATAGGTGTTCATATGGCATTTGATCATCCACCATTCCTTCTTCACCTGCAAGCAAAGTTACTCTAGAAAACAAGTCAGCAACAACATTTTCTTTACTAGGCTTATCAACAATGGTTAAATCAAACTGCTGCAGTAAAAGAAACCATCTAATAATGTGAGAATTTACATCTGGTTTATTCATTAAATACCTAATTGCAGCATGATTAGTGTGTACAAAGGTTCGATAACTTGTGATGTAATGTCTGAATTTATTTAAGGAATACACTATAGCTAGGAGTTCCTTCTCTGTTATAGTGTAGTTTAACTCTACCTTTGACAAATTTTTACTTATAAAGTATATGGCATAAGATAAATTTTCATCAATTTGTACCAAGGCTGCTCCTATTGCTTTGTTCAAGGCATTTGTGTGAATGTGGAAAGGTAGGGCCCAGTTTGGGCCTCTCAAAATTTGGGCAGTGATAAGTTTTCTTTTCAAGGTATCTAGGGCTTCTTGACAGTTTTCAACCCCTATGAACTTGACATATTTTCCCAAAAGGCCAAACAATGGAGAGGTTAACTTACTGAAATCTTTAATGAATCTTCTATAATATCTAGCTAAGCCTAGGAATCTTTGGACATCTCTCACCTTTTGAGGGTTTGGGACCCTTTGGATGATGGCAACTTTGTTGGGGTCCACCTACAATCCTTGTTGAGATATTGCATGACCTAGCATGGTCCCTTCAGTCATAAAAAATTGACATTTTTCCAGACTGAGGAAAAGGTTCATTTCAATACACTTATCCAAAACTTTTCCTAGGTTACATAAAGCTTCCTAAAAGTTAGAACCATAAGGAGTAAAATCATCCATATATATTTCCACTGCATCATGAAATAGTTTAGAAAATATACTCAATACTGCTTTTTGGAAAGTGGCTGGATCATTTCACAAACCAAAAGGAAGGAAACGATATGCAAAGGTACCCCAAGGACAAGTGAAAGTGGTCTTATCTTGGTCTTCCAGATTGATTTGAATCTGATTGTACCCGTTAAACCCATCTAGGAAGGAGAAAAACTTTTTCCCTGCCAGACCATATAACACTTGATCTATGAAAGGCAAAGGAAAATGGTCCTTTTTAGTGGCCTTGTTCAATTCCTGATAATCGACACAGCTTCTCCACTTACCATTTTTCTTTGGCACTAGCACCAAAGGATAGACCCATTCACTGTCAAAGATGGGGTAGATGAATCCTGCATCAAGTAAAATTTTCAATTCTTCCTTAGCAATGTCTTTAAGGGCTGGATTCATCCTCCTTCGAGGTTGCCTGACTAGTTTGCAATCTTCCTTAATGTATATATGATGAGTACATACTGAAGGGTGCACTCCCTTCATCTCCTTATAACTCCAAGCGGAGGCATCTAAATGTTTTCTCAATAAGCTGCATATTTCCTTCTCCTGGGAAGTGGAGAGGGACAAGTTGATTTTCAAGGTTCTTTCTAGGCCGAACTCTATATTCTTAACATGAAGAGAGGTCGGGTCGACCACACAAATATCAGTTAAGGGATTGTCTTGGGTTTCTCTCACTAGATCTTCTAATGGAAAAATACTGGGGTTTGATTCTGAATTAAATTTTCAATTATATAATCCTCATTTTGTGGTTCCCCCCCACGAAAATTTCTACTGCACACAGTGGTGTAGAATAGGCTTCATCCTCATCCTCCTCCTCCAACCAGAGAGGTAGATCATGTTCTAGCAAGGGTTGGGCAAGAGGGTATAGGTTTAGCTGCTTGGACATATGCCCATTCTTGATGGTCATGTTCCCAGCCTAAGAACTGATGTAAGCATTGGCAGTGGCCAACCAGGGTCTTCCCAAGATGAGAGGATACCTAATGAGCTTTGCCTTTGGCTAGAGAACTAAGAAATTAGTAGGTTACTCCAAAGAATCAATGGAGACCATCACATCCTCCACAATCCCTTCAGGGGTCACGGTGGAGCGATTTACTAACTGCAGTACTGTCATGGTCTTCCTCAAGGAGCCCTGAAGGTTGAGTTTGAGCATGGTGTCCTTTGTTATCACATTAACGGAAGCTTCTAGATCAATCAAGGTATGTGGGATCATGGTGCCATTGATGTGGATATCAACTACTAGGCTTCCAGGGTCTAGATATTTCGGACAGATTACCCGCCCCAACATCAAGTTGGACAATTGTCCTATGACATTGATGGTTGGGGCATCTCTCTTAAGCTTGCATGGATGCCTAAAGAACTTCTCCTTGATCAACCTATTATAGATAGGAATATCTTTTATGGCTTGGAGAAGTGGTATCTTTACACATAACTATTTCAATTCTCCCAGAAGTTCAGTTTCTTCTGGTGTGAGCTGTGTTGTCTCAAATAAGCTCTCAGGAAAGGGTGGAATTGCTTTCAGTTCACTTTCCCCTTTATCTTCCTCAACCTCCTGAGGGGGAGGTTGGCTATTGGGAGAACCTTCCTAGATCGTAGGTTAATCTCTTGAATCTCCACAACATATGTTGGGCATGATGGTTCCCCACTATATACTTGTTAGGCTTGTCTATTGTTCGGGTTTGGGTTTAGCTGGGCAGGCATTTGGGGTTTCCTTAGTGGAGCAGGAGGCAATGGTTGTGGTTGAGCAGGTTGTCGAGGTAAAAGAGTGGGAGGAGAGTTGTACTAGGGCCTCCACCCCTAATGAGATGCATTCCATTGAGATTGTGGTTGAGCATAGGATTGAAATGCATGAGCAGCTGGTTTGGCATGATATTGAGATAAATAAGACCAAGAAGAAGGTGTGGACTAGGAAGGATGAGTATGAGGGCCCTAAGGAGGTATGGAAGTGGCTTGGTTGGGGTTGTAGTATGCTTGAGATGTCCCTTGCATCCCCTACTGGTATGTTTTAGGTCCATGCGGTCTCCTTTGGTTGATGAAATAGAGTGGTTCGGTGGCTCGATTGGCCACCTAGTATACAGCTTTATGTTCGGGCAAGGAAGGGCACTTATCTGTAGAATGATCTTCTTCACGGACTGAACAAACCTCTATAGAGTTCAATGGACATTCATTCCTAGGATGCCTCTTGGTGCACCTAGGACAAAAAATGGCCAAAGCCCTCTTTGCTTCCTCTTGTTTCCTTTTGATATGCAAGGTATCCATTTGCATGGCAAGAGTATGCAGCATCTCACTTTTGAAGTCTTCCAGCATTTTTCCAAGTTCAACTTTGAGGGATGAACTGGATGAGGATGTATCAGCTATGGGTTGACTCCCCCTACCTCTCTTTCTGGCTGCCCTAGAATGATTTCTAAAAAAAGTCTTTATGTCTTCATAAAGTAGTTGGTAGATGTCTCCCCTAGCCAGTAGATGGACAGTGTCTAGAACGTCTTCCAGAATTCCCTGAGCAAGACCAACTTCAGAGATTTGGGGTCAAGTGTGCACCTGGCCCTTTTATAACTGAGTTGGAACCTCTCTTCATAATCTTCCAAAGATTCATCACTTCCCATGGTCATTCGGAAGATTTCTTCCTTGGTGTCTTTTGACCTACAGTGGTCTTGATATTTGTTATTAGAGGCCTACTGCATTTGAGCCCAAGTTGTGATGCTATTGCCAAGTAACCCCATGAACCAGTGCAATGCTGCATCCTTGAGAGTAGAAGGAAATAGTTTCAACATTTTCTCATCTTTTGCATAATCATAGGTTCGACAGATAACAACAAACTCAAACAAAAAGGTGTCAGGATCTTTTGTGGTCAATCCATGGAAGTGAGGTAGGACTAAAGGTTTATGTTCTTCATTTTAGTGTCCCCATTGGTCTCTCGGATGGGAAAGGTACCCTCTACTCTTTCTCCATTCCCCCCTAGCATTTCTGTTTTCAGCCATTGTCTCAGGAGGGATGTTTTATTGTTCTTCTTCCCCTATAGGTTCTTGCAATATCTCTGGTTGTTCACCTAAAGGTTCTTCCTGATCACTGCCACTGAAGAAGAGAGAAGGGTGGCTATGTGATGCAGTGGGGGTGTTGGCCAGGAATTTTCCTGAATTATCTCTATTTGTACAAGGCATGAAAACAAATCTTTGGTTGATTTTTTTTTTTTCTTCTTGTACCTGCAAAAATGAAATTGGTTGAACAAACAAATTGCAACTAATTGAAATGAAATTGCTGAAATGAAATTGCAAAACTGAAAAGGAAAGCAAGGAAATGACTAATATACTTTTGCTGAAATGGAAATTGCAAAATTGAAAGGAAAGCAGGGAAATGACTAGTCTACTTTTGCCGGAACGGAGATTGCAGAAATTGAAAAGGAAATGCAGAAACTGAAAGGAACAACTACTCTACTTTTGCTGAAATAAACTACGTAGCAGAATGTTGCAATAGAAAATAGAAGAAAAGCAGTAATCATAAAATATTATGAAGCTACCCCAGCGATGGCACCAAAAAGTGGTGAGCATCAGTATTGCAGCAATAATGCTGCAACTCCTAGGCTTCCTACTTTACTTTTATCATCCCGGTAGTTCGTAACAAACTTGGAAGCGACGGTGTTGGATGCACAAGTACTAGTTCTTATTGCAGGTTATCACATGGTCAGTTGGCGCAAGATCACTAGGAGCTCAAGCCAACTTCTATGGATTCCAGAAGAAGCTCTATATGTGATGAAAGAAAGGAAAACTTTCTCTACAGAGGCTACTCTATTTGCAGAAAAGAGAAGAAGACTGAAATGTAAGGTAAATATAGCAAACCCTAATTAACCAACTAATCCTACTTTTGCAGAAAGAGAGATAAAAACCATGAAATGAATGCCATTAATTGATCTAGGGAGTAAACAACATATATTCAAAATATTTCTAGAAGTAAATGAACAAAAAACATCTTTTTGGATTTTTATGTATTTTTATGTGGAATTGTCATGCATGTAATTTATTTGATTGTGAATGTGGCAGCAATTAGGTGGCTGTGGAGGGTGACTTTTGGATTTGCAGAGGTGTAGGATGGTGTGGATGGGTCCTAGGAAGTCCCAAGTGGCCTTCTAGAGGCTTTTCCTACAATCGGACTTAAAAAAGACACCTACAGGAAAATCTACAGGAGGCTGCAGGGGATCTACAGCAGGTCTACAGGATGCCGAGAGCTATTTTGGACATTTTGAAGGTGGAAAAGTGGGTGGAAAGGGTAGATGAAGGATAGGGTGATGTGTTAATGCATCTAGGGTTCATCAAGGATGATTAGGAAAGAGAAATATGGTTGGATTTGTTCAAGTAAAGAAAGGAAATTTCATGAGAAAAGTGCAGAAAACTAAGGTAGATTTATGAGGGACTTTGGGTGACCTGTGGAACATAGATCAAAGAGAAATGGTGATGGCTGATTGGCTGACTTATTGTGAGAAGAGGATTGCTGCAAGAGAAATGAAACTCACACCATGATATTAAGCAAGCAAGGAAACTATCTACATAAAAAAATAGAACTTTGCATCAAGCTAGTCTAAATTTTGATCTAGGAAAGTAAATGCTAAAAAATGCTACATGGAAAGAAAGCATGGAAGAAAATTTATTGCAAAGACAGAAATGAGCATGGTGAAATAGATCTAAAGAAAAGCATTAACCTTCTAACAAACTCCAACATTAGAAATCCTATGGAAAAGGCAAATCTATGTTTTTTTGTGACAACAAGAGGGTCTTGGCCTCAGTTCATGGTCCCAGAGGGAGGAAAGGAGGCCAAGGCTCTATTGATGGCCTTTTTGTATCTTTTTCCTATCACTGTTCAACTTTCTGTAGAAAACTGAAATGGAAACAACCTTTTAAATCACCAAAAGAAACCTATTCTTAACTAAGAAATAAATCTATCTAACAACAACTAATTCATAAACTGAAAAAAAAAAAAAAAAACATATCAATAAAAAACAAGAGGAGCTTGGTTGCTTGCATTGGGTCCTAACCCAAGAGCTTTACCCCTCTGAGGTAACTCAACGCTAGCTTGAACAAAATCTCATCTTCATTATCAAAATAATAATAGGATTACTATTGGGTGTGGAGCTTGATTATCTTTTGTATTCAAAGGTTTCAACCGGATGTATACCCCAGGAAGATTGTACACCACTTCATGCGGGGGGGGGGTGCAGGGGGGACTTGTCCCCTTCACGGGGGTCCTGGGTGGCTAATCCCCCCTGGTTGGGGGGTCTGGGGGCCAACAGTCACCGAGCGGGGTTTCAGTGCCCCCAAAGCTAAAAACTGATGTCAAATTTCCTTGTAAAAGTATAGTAATTTCTAGTCAATCTGGGTCGTTCATTAGGTAGATGATCTGATGGTAGAAGTTATGTTTAATTTAGGGTTTTTTTCTCTAGAAGGCAACCCCTCACTATATATGACAGAATTGTATTGTGTCTATGTAGATCTGTACTCTGAGTGAGGAAGAGAGAGGAGATTGAGAGAGAAGAGGGAGTTACAACGGATCTGTTGTAGGTTGTATTTCTTCAGTTTGTTGGATAATATAATAAAATAAGGACTGATTATTTATCCATGGACATAGCCCAAATTGGGTGAACCATGTATATCTATGTCTCTCTTTTTTTATGCGTTTCTTTGTGTTTATATTTCTGCAATATTTTATGTGTTCCATTTCTCTGTAATATATATTTTTCTAACAATTACATGAAACTGTCAACAAAATTAAGCTTGAAGTTGAGCAAAGCAAAGCTACAACAAAAATTCAAAAATTTGACTAACTTCCAACAACCTAATGAGATAAACAAAAGTTATCCTCCACTTGCTCGACTGCCTCTTTGGTGCATTGATGTGGTTTCTTGTGCTCTAGGCTACATGATGAAGAATTCGAAGTGGGGAGTCATAAATGAGGGGGATACCTTCCTATAAATACTCTCCCTTGTCTTCCTCAAATATTTGTTGTCAAATGTTCATTCAATCTTTGACTTTGTCTCCAAAATTGATAAAAAATCTGCATTAAGCACACATTAGACTTCATGGAATAATGACCAACCCAACTCATTTTATTAGCATAAATATAATAAAAAGCATGCAATAAAATAATTAGAATGGTGGATTAAGCTAATTTAGGAGGCAAAATGATTCCATATAATTACCCATTTATGGGGCTCATCGGTGTCTGAGTAGAATGTGATTATTGCTTTCTTTTCTTCTATTTCTTGTCTTCAATATTCTGCTGTCAATTTATTTCTACAAAAGTAATCTAGTTGCTTCTTTTCTTTCATTGTCCATTATCTTCTTTGCTTTCCATTTTGCAAGTAGGATTTCAATTCAACAAGTAGCTTTTTCATTTTGTCAATGATTTTCATTCAATCGGCAATTTCATTTCTGCAAGTACTTTCTAGTTTAAAATAAAATACAAAACCAACCCAAAAACATTTCCTTTCATGTATGTTTTAATCCCATACAGAAAGTACCTGCATAAGAATTCTAAAAACATAGAAAATAAACAATGCAAGAGAATAACACCTAAAACACATATACACAGAGATTTTCCCCTGGATCCCAAAACTGGGACTACCAACTTGATTTTTCTTTATTTTCCTTTCAATGTTACAATACATATTTATACATGACAAAGCATCCAATAACATGGACTCAAAACCATCGCATTCAAAACCATGGATCGAAAACCATCACATCCAAAACCATGTGCGAAAATCATGCACAAAATCATAAGTAGGGCTGCCCAACATAACATAGGGTTCAAAACCAAAATTTTCCAAGGTGCTACCCCAAACCCCATAAAGTGGGGTTACCTGCACCCCTCAAACCCCCTATGACTCCCCTTGCTACACAATCAGCGCAACGAAGGGTGGGCTCCACTCCCATTCTAACTGATGGTTAACTATGTGGGCTAGTCATGGAAAGAATATAACACAACCCAAAATTCTCCCACTTATTGTTTTCTTTCCACAGGGGGCCACAAGAGAGCTTAGTCATTTATCCAACCCTACAACGCCCATTGTTTCTCTACACCAAGAGAAATTATTAGACCTCACATATTTTGTCAATGCATCTATAGTATTCTTCAAAGTGTCCACCTTTACCAGCAACACATTTTTGTCTTCTATCATATCCCTCACAAAGTAATACTGAACATTAATGTGCTTTGTCTTTGAATGATATGGTGGGTTGTTTTCCAATAAAATTACACTTTTGTTGTCACAGTCTATCCTTATAGCTCCCTTTACTAACCCCATATTTGAACACAATCTCTACAACTAAACTGCTTCCTTTCTTGCATTAGTGGCCACCATGTATTCTAACACTGTAGTTGATAGTGCCACTATATATTGTTTCTTACTTATCCAACTGACTGCACCTCCAAATAGGTTAAACACATACCCACTTGTAGATCTTCTCTGATCCAGATCTCTAGCCCAATCTGCATCAACAAAGCCAGAAATATCCAACACTCTGTCCAATCTTGGTCTTCCTTGCTAGCACAAACCATAATCACTAGTGCCATGCAGATACCTGAAAACCCGCTTCACTGTTGTCCAGTGCTCCTTCCCTAGTTTTGAAATAAACTTTCTCAATACTCCCACTACATGTGCAATGTCCCGTCTAGTACAGATCATCACATACATTAGGCTACTGACTGCACTTGCATATGGAACATGGGACATGTCCTCTTCCTCTTCTTGTGTCTTGGGACACTATTCAGCAGATAAATTTACACCTACAGGAACAAGAACCTTCACGGATTTACTATCCTGCATATTAAACCTCTACAATATCGTCTTGACATACTTCCTCTAGTTTAACTAGAGATTCCTCTTTGTTTGATCTCTTTTAATTTCCATGCCCAAAATATAGTTTGTAGCACCAAGATCTTTCATGTCGAATTTTGAGGACAAATGGGTCTTCAAATCCTGGATAATTTCTTTGTCATTTCCAACCATTAACATAACATTCACATACAAGACCAGATAAATAAAACGGTCACTAATTAATTTAAAATACACACAATGATCTGCTTTGCTTCTGGTGAAGCCAAGTCCCCGTATAAATGTATAAAATTTCTGATACCACATCCTTAGTGACTGTTTTAACCCATACAGAGACTTCTTTAACTTGCATACCAGTTGTTTCTTACCCTTAAATACAAAGCCTTCGGGTTGCTTCATGTAAATCTCCTCTTCCAGATCCCCATGAAGAAATGTTTTCTTTACATCCATCTGTTCTACCTCAAAATCAAAAGTAGTAGTGACAGATAAAAGTAATCTAATAGAAGTTACCTTGGCAACAAGAGAAAAAATATGACCAAAATCAATTCCCGACACCTGGAATAACCTTTTACTACCAACTGAGCTTTGTATTTCTCCACCTTTCCTTATGCATTTGTCTTCTTCTTGAATGCCCATTTGATGCCAATGGGTTTCCTTCCAACCAGCAACTCCACCAGATCCCAAGCCTCATTTTTGTACAAATATGCCATTTCATCAACCATGGTCTCTTTCCATATTTTTCCTTCCTCTGAATCTACTTCTTTCTTCATAGTTCTCAGATCATCATCAGTAATAGATAAAGCAAAATTTGAATAGAAATGAGATGGACTATACCTCTCTGGTGACCTTCTTTCTCTAACTAATCTTCTCACACCCAGAGTTTTTGGTTCTTGATCTTCTGATTCCTCCTCTGTTGTAGATTCTAATTTTTCCTCCTTTAGGTCAAACTCTATCTTTTCATGTTCCTTTGGTTGGCCTTCATGTTTAATAACATCTTTCACCTCTCTAAACACCACATCTTGGTTGTACACAACCTTCCCTGTTACTGGGTTCCAAAGCTTATAACCCTTTAAACCATCCTTATACCCAATAAAGATGCACTTTTCAAATTTACTATCCAACTTGGTTCGTTTCTCCTCTAGAAGATGTACATATGCATCACATCCAAATACCTTCAGATGTGAAGGAGAGTGTTTCTTACCAGTCCATACCTCTTGTTGAGTCTTATCCTCCAACGCTGATGAAGGTGATCTGCTGACTAGGTAACATGCTGTCTCCATTGCCTCTTGCCATAATTCCTATCTTAACTCGACACCACTGAGCATGCTTCTTTCCTTTTCCATCAATGCCTTGTTCATTCTTTCTGCAACTCCATTTTTCTAAGGTGTATATGGAGTATTCTTTTGACATGATATGCCACACTTCTTACAAAATTCTTCAAATTCCTTACTACAAAACTCTCCACCATTATATGTTCTCAGCACCTTTATCTTCTTCTCTGTGTCGTTTTCGAACAAAGTCTTAAATTCTTTAAACCTCTCAAAGATTTCAGATTTTTGGTTAAGGAAATATATCCATTTATTCTGTGAGAAGTCATCTATAAATGATACATAGTACACAGACTTACCCAGTGATGGAACCTTCACAGGTCCAAACACATCACCGTGCACAAGTTCTAATATATGTTTCGCCTTTTTACCACCAGAGGGGAAACTCACCTGACTCTGCTTCCCATATACACAATTTTCACTAAAATGAAAAACCATAGAGATATTATCCATACCTTTTACCATACCTTTAACATGAAGTATTCAAAGGCCATTCTCTCTAATATGTATAAGCTTTTGATGCCACAACATGGTCTTCTCTCTAGAGACCACTCAATTTTCTGCTCCACTTTGATGAACCACAAAGCTGTTGCAACCATCAACAATAGTGATACCTTGCGGCTTGTACAGAGTTCTAATCCGAACTCCCCACATCAATACCAATTCTCCTTGAACCATCTTGCAGGTATCCTTCTAGAACACTATTTTTACTCTTGCATCATCCAAATTGCTTACAAAATCAGATTTCTGGCCAATGGAAGAATATGCAGAGCACTCGGAAGTGTTCTAACCTTTCCACCTTGCAACTTGAACTTTACTTTTCCAAGACCAATGATTCTAGCCTTCCTATCATCCCCTAAGAAGACATCACCACCATCGTATTTCTCATATTCGTAGAACCACTCTCTATGGGAAGTGAAGTGAAAGGATGCACCTAAGTCAATCAACCATGCCTCATGATCTACATGTGTACTTGAAGAAGCTAAGTACACATCCCTACCTTCATCTGAGGTGGTTTTTGCCTCTGTAGAAGGAGCATCATCAGATCCCTTTCCTTTATCAAAAGCTTTAGATTTACAGTCCCTTTTGTAGTGCCCTTCCTTTCGGCATTTCTAGCACACCACCTTTACAGGATTTCCTGGAGATTTAGATCTCCCTCTAGATTTAGATCTCCCACTTGATCACTTATTTTTTTTCTATTCTGGGACCGTCCTTGTATAGAAAAGGCACCACCATTCTAGCTCTCCATATTTTTCCATCTCATCTCCTCTATTAGCAAGGAAGAAACTATTTCATCAAACTGCAAGGAAATTGTATTGCTACCTATTGCAATAACCAGACTATCCCATGAATCTCGTAGAGAGCACAACAAATTGATGCACTTATCTTCATTTGAAATTTTAATATCAATAGATAATAACTGACTTACACAATGTTAAATGCATTCAGATGCTTTGTCACTGAGTCTAATCTTTCATCCTTAGTTTATACAACCTTTTCCATAGGAACAGTTTATTCACTAGAGACTTTGATTGGTACAAAGTCCCTAACTTGTTCCACAAAACCTTAGCCATAGCTTTCCCTAATACATTTAGCAATACTGAATCTGAGACACACAATCGTATTATGCGCTTTGCCTTCCGATCTAACTTCTTCCATTCTTCATCAAACACTCCCGTTGGTTTAGTACCTAGATCTACTATGATCCACCAATATTTATCCACCAACAGGTCCTCCATCTTGAGTTTCCACAACTCAAAACTCTAACCATTAAATTTTTTTATCTCTATATTTCCACTACTCGCTATCTTCTTTCACCACTAGAATTCATATCATAGATCTCCCACTGAACATGGTCTACCATAGGCCTGAGCGAAACCCCTCAGCAACAAAGGTGTCCCCTTGAAGGCAAAATAGCTCTCATACCAAATGTAGGTTTTAACTCCGTACAGAAATTACCTGCATACAAATTCTAAAAACGTAAAATATAAACAATGCAAGAGCATAACACATAAAACACATATACATAGAGATTTTCGCCTGGATCCCAAAACCAGGACTACCATCTTGATTTTTCATTATTTTCCTTTCAATGTTACAATACATATTTATATATGCCGAAGCATCGAATACCATCGACCGAAAACCATCGTGTCCAAAACCATGGACCGAAAACCATCGCATCCAAAACCATGTGCGAAAATCATGCAAAAAACCATAGGTAGGTATGCCCAACCTAACATAAGGTCCAAAACCGAAATTTTCTGGGGTTCTACCCTAGAACCCATAAAGTTGGGTTACCTGCACCCTTCAAACCCCCTATGGCTCCCCTCGCTACGCAATCAGTATAACTAAGGGGGGGCTCCACCCCCTTCTAACCCCCTGGTTAACTATGTGGGCTAGTCGTGGAAAGAATATAACACAACCCAACACATGCTTCACAAGAATAGGGACAACCTAGGAAATTTTTTGCCAAATACCCCCACTACATCCAACAGTCAACCTTCTCTTTTCGTCGGTGGCTGTGAAATGGAGGAACCTTTAGGTGAGCAACCTGACATATTTGAAGAACATACAGTGGAAGAAGAAGAAGAACAAACCATTCCTATTGTACCAATGGTTCAAAACCAAAATGACAGAGGGAATAAAGAGAGATTTGAGGGTGCCTTCCCCATCAGGGAAACCAACAGGGACACTAAGATGAAAAAGATAAGCCCTTCTGCCCTACCTCATTTCCATGGCTATACCACAGACGACCCCGACACTTATTATTTGAGTTTGTTGTTATATGCAAAACCTATGACTATATAGATGATGAGAAAAAGTTAAAACTATTTCCATCTACCCTCAAGGATGCAGTTGCGCTGGTTCATGGGCTTACCTAGAGATAACATCATAACTTGGGCTCAGATGCACTAGGCCTTTAACAACAAATATCAGGACTATTGTAGGTCAAAGGATACTAAAGAAGAAATTTTCATGATGACCATAGGCCAGAATGAATCCTTAGAAGACTGTGAAGAAAGATTCCAGCTCAGTTACAAAAGGGCCAGGTGCACACTTGACCCTGAGTCACTAAAGTTGGTCCTTCTTAGGGGAGTAAGAGAAGATCTTCTGGATACCTTACATTTTTTAGAAGGAGGAGATATCTACAAATTACCCTATGAGGATATCAAGACTATCTTTAGAAACCATTTTAGGGCGGCAAGGAAAAAGGGTAGGGGTACTCAACCTATGGCTAGTACATCTTCCAACTCATCCATTTAGGGTGAAATTGGAAATATGTTGGAAGATTACAAAAGTGGGATGCTGCAAACCCTTGCCGTGCAAATGGACACCGTGAACATTAAAAGGAAGAAATAGGAAGTAGCGAGAGCCTTGGCCATCTTTTCTCCTAGATGCACCAGGAGGCATCCTAGGAAAGAATGTCCATTGAACTATGTTGAAATTTTCTTGGTTTATGAAGAAAACCACTCCACGGATAAGTGCCCTTCTTTACCCGGAATCAAAGTTGTATATCAAGGAGATGAAGGGGTCACTAAAGATATTTTCTACATTAACTAGAGGATACCTCCTAGTCCTAGACCATACCAGCATGGCATGCAAGGGCCATCCCATGCATATTACGACCCTAGCCAAATCATAGCTATACCTTGTTGGGGACCCTCTACTCATCCTTGTTGGTCTACACCTGCTTCATTGTCCTATGCATCTTAGTATCATTCCTAGCCAGCCATCTAGTGATTTCAACCTTACACTCTACCACAACCTCAGTGGAATACACCACTCCAGGGGTCAAGGCCCTAATACAACAATGCCCCAACTCTATTGCCTCCACCACCTTCCCAACCACAATTCCTACACTCTACTCCACCCAAGAAACCCCAGATGCCTGCCCAGCCAAATCTGAGCCAGAAAAATAGGTGGGCTTAGTAAGTATACAGTGGAGAGACATCATATCCAACTCATTGGGCAGCTCTTGGACTTAATGCTAGGATAGGTAATATGTCCAAAATATTTGGACCCTAGAAGCCGTGTAGTAGATTTGCACATCAATGGCACCGTTGTCCCACACACCTTGATTGATCTTCGGGTTGCCATTAATGTGATGAAAAAGGACACCACACTCAACCTCAACCCCTGTAGAGCCTCTACTTTACACCTACTTTTCTACCATTTCCCTCAATCTTCCCTTATCTTTCCTTATCTTTTGCCTCATTTTCACCATAAAACAACCCAGATCATTACATTAGGTGTTATTAAGCATGATTAAGTAATTTTTGCTAATGGATGACTATTTGTTTAGATTTTGGCTTACTTACAGGCATCCTACAACTTTCTGGTGATCCTGCAGCTATCTGATGATCCTGCAGCTATCTGAACATCCTGCAGCCTTTTTGTTAAACGCTATGTTCCACGTGTCGTTTTGCTAGATGAGCCACATGGGCACTTAGGTGTCATCATGCTCAAGGTTCCTGTCCTATTTTTCCGGCCATCCACATCATCTTTGTCCACGGTCAAAGCTGGGCAAG
>APFE030992648.1:333415-367557 GCA_000404065.3 Pinus taeda
TCCACAATAAAGGTTTTTGTGAAGTCTGGTGTAGCTAAGACCGGTGCTTGGTACATTGCCTCTTTAAGATGTTCGAAGGCCTTTGTTGCTTCTGGAGTCCATGAAAATGCATATTTCTTCATAATGTTATTAAAGGTGCTGTTATTCTCCCATAATTCTTAACAAACTTGCAATAATACCTTGTCAACCTGAGAAATCCTCACAGATGCTTTATGGATGTGGGGATTTGACATTCCTTAATGGCTTTAATTTTGCTAGGGTCTACCTTAACACCTTCATGAGATATAATATGACCCAGATATTCCACCTCTTTTACTCCAAAGAAAAATTTAGAGCTTTTTACATATAATTGTTTCTCCTTCAATAGTTTGAGCACCCTGTCAGCATGTTCAACATGATCCTTTCAAGACTTGTTGTAGATTAGTATATAATCAAAAAATACTAACACAAATTTTCGAAGTAAGGGTTTGAAAATGGAGTTCATCAAATGATAAAATGTAGAAGGTGCATTGGTAAGCCCTAAAGGCATGACCAAAAATTCATAATGACCCTCATGAGTTCTAAATGTTGTTTTTGGAATGTCTTCAATCTTCATTCTGATTTGATGATATCCTGAACGAAGATCCAACTTGGTGAAGTAAATTGATCGATGCAATTCATCCAATAATTCATTAATGACAGTAATGGGAAATTTGTCTTTAATAGTGAGCTTGTTGAGCTCCTTATAATCTGGACACGTGTACCAAGATCCATCCTTCTTGTGCACCAATACTACTGGAGTAGAGAAAGAACTTTGACTAGGTTGAATTATACCAGCCTCTAGAATTTCTGCAACCATACGTGCAATTTCACTCTTTTGGGCATAGGGATATTTATACAGCCTGATGTTTGGAGGATCACTTCCTGGAATCAAATGAATAGCATGATCATGATCGCGAATAGGTGGGAGACCTTTGGGAGTATCAAATACCTTGGAATGATTGTCCAATAATTTTTCGAGTGTTAAGAAATTTAATACATAACATAAATAATTACTGAGAGGAATATATAAGAAAATAATCAGCAACAACCATAAACACATAAACACAAATGTTTATCCAGGAAAACCGCAAATCTGGGGAAAAACCCAACCTAATAAGATCTTATTAGCATTGGCCAAAATTCTGGCTAATCCAACCAAGTGAGCCTTCATCGCTCACCTCCAAGTCTTGCCTTACAATGAAGTACTTCCAGCCTTTTATAAGCTCCATTACATATAATACAATGGCCATAATACTATGGGTGCACAATACCATGTGCCCCAAAACCATCATTTTTTAACCTGATCAAATTTGACTCTATCCCGAGTCAAGTTTACCTAACAATTCCCCCCTTAAACTTGACTTGGGGTTCCTTGACTAGCTCCAACCAAACCTACTAAGTGCGACAATCCCGTTCACTCTAGCTCTTACCCCTCCTCAGAGTTTTCACCTGGGGTATTTTTAACCTGACATACCCCCTATCACCTAGGTCTAACCCAGACTTTACCGGTGATTACTAAGGGGTACACATGCCTTACCAGGTCTTACAGTAATATACCTATTTACATGCAATAATTTTGACGTCATTAGTTTATTTTTTTATTTGTTTTTCGTTTTTTATTGCTGCTGCGATTTTGAACCATCCTTTCTCAATTTGATTTGCTCAAAAACCTCTATCAAACCGCTCCAACTATGAGCCCGATGAGAACCTCATAGATTCCAGCATCGATGGCCTCACGTAGCAGAACACGAACAATTTTTTAAGCCACATGAACCCCGATCAATTCGTCAGCATATTCCAAACTGGTAAATATTGCAAATGCACTGTGATCCCTGGCAGTTACGGCGCTATCTTTCGCACATTCTCCTTGAGGTTCTTCCACGTACGATTGTTCCACCATTATTTTTACACACCCAGATCTGTAAAAAAAGCTGTATTGATCTCATTAGGCACTATAAACCCCTGGCATCAAAGAATCCCTTTGAAGTCAATATCTGGCTCTGATACCAGTTGTTAAGAAATTTACTACATAACATAAATAATTACTAAGAGGAATATATATAAAAAAATAACCAGCAACAACCATAAACACATAAACACAAATTTTTATCCTGGAAAACCCCAAATCCGAGGAAAAACCCAACCTAATAAGATCTTATCAGCATTGGCCAAAACTTTGGCCAATTCAACCAAGTGAGCCTTCATCGCTCACCTCCAGGTATTGCCTTACAATGAAGTACTTCTAGCCTTTTATAAGCTCCATTACATATAATACCACGGGTAGAATACTATGGGTGCACAATAGCATGTGCCCCAAAACCATCACTATTTAACCTAGTCAACTTTGACTCTATCCCGAGTCAAGTTTACCTAACATGGAGATCTAGAGAAATAGATGATTTCAATGTGGAAACATCTAGTGAACATAATTGTGCAATTACACGTCGTTGTTCCTTCTTTAGAAGCTTTTTCATACCGTTAGAGCCGATTATCTTTCCCGGTTTCCCTGCAATATCCTTTAATTCAACTTCCTTTCCTTCCGCATAAAATTTCATGAAAAGTTCTTGAAAATTAAAAGCTATTGTACCTAAGGATTGTAGCCATTGGACTTCTAGTACAACATGAGCACCACTCATTGGAATGGAAAGCATTGGGCTATTCAATACATATTCTCCCATGGATAGCTTGATATTATGGCACTTTCCAGAGCAATTTATGGTTCCTCCACTTGCAACCATCACTTAACTCTCTGGTGTTGGATATAAGAAGCAATTCAATTATTTTTCTATCTTACAATGAATAAAATTGTGGGTACTTCCTGAATCAATAAACACTATTACCCTTGTATTCTTGATATGTCATTCTATCTTGATGGTTTCAGGAGTGGTAATTCGAGCCAATGCATTACAAGATATGGTTGGATTCATTTCTTATTTATCTTGGGTTTGTTCCTAGAGTATATCCTCTTATTTTGAAATTTATTATTCCTTTTCTTCTTCCTCTTCACAATCTATGTAGAATAATTTCTTCTCAGCACACTTATGACCTTTAGTGTATTTTCTATCACAACTATAACAAAGCTCTTTTCCTCTTTTTTCTTCCAATTGTTGTGGTGTCAACCTTGTAGGTTGTGGAAGGCTAGGGGCAACAACACTTCCATCTTTACAGTTGTGAGTGGCAGGCTTCCTGTTTGCCGTAATTCTCCTTTCCATTTTTCTTGCTAACCTGAATGCCTTCTCCAGTGAATTAGGTTCCCAAAGGTGAACCTCATGTTGGATATTATCCTTTAAAGTCCCCATGAACACATCAATCCTATGCTCCTCTGGAATATATTTTACCCTTATGTTCAATTTTGGAAGTCCTCAATATGCTCCATCATTGAACCCTTTTGTTTTAGATTTATCAATTGGCTAAAAAAAGTGTTGCTTTTTGTATCCTAATAATGTGCTATCATTTCTTCCGTAAAAATTGCCCAAGTGACAACTTGTTTATGAGAGAAAAGCCATCGATACCATATAAACTGATTTGGTTCCAAATATAAAGTTGAAATACGTACCTTTTGTGTTTTTTGCACATTATGGAGATCGAAAAATTGCTCCATTTGTAGTATCCATGTTCCAGGATATTTGCCATCAAAATTCCTCATATCGATCTTTGGAACATGGTGGTTCTTCGATCCAACATTAGAGTCTATGAAATCATTATTAACATTTATTTTGTTTTCATCATGAGTTTCCTTTACTACCCTTTCGTTATTAGTAAGCATTTCTTGTAGAAACTTTATCAAATCTGTCTTCAAATCTTCCATGCTTGTCTTCAAATCTGTCTTCAAATCTATCTTCAAATCATCCATATTAGCTTCCACATCATTCATCTTAGCTTCTACGCCTTTCTTTAAACTATCCATATTAGATTCCACGCCTTTCTATAAACCATTCATCTTAGCTTCTACATCTTTCTTCAAACCATCCATATTAGATTCTATTACTTTTTGTGCGAGTGACATTTGTTGCACTTGGTCTTGTAATTTTGATATATCATGTTGCATTTCTTCCTCTTCTTCATGAGTCATGCTAGAGCTTTTAGGTTTCTTACTTGGTGTTTCCATATTCTTTCTTTCAGTCATCAATTACCGATAATAATTCTTCACTATGGCCTTTGAATTCCTTTAAAAAATTTAAAAACAAATCTACACACCTTTTTTTCACTTTGTAGGAGCTTGATATTGCATATGATGTATATCTGTAATTTCAAATCATCTAATTCTGACATTGCAAGCTACAGTAGTCCTCTGCATCCTCTTTTCAATGCCACTAGTCTAGTCGAATTTAGATTCTCCAAGGAAGAGTTATACAGAATCACCCAAGATGACCTAATTATATACCTTTTTAGAAGAGCAAACTTGTATGAAGTGCCACGTGACACTGTTTTTCCCTTAGGATCTGAAAAATATACACAAGAAACTAAATTCCGTCTGATTTTTGTACCTTCTTACGAAATTTCTATCTGATTCTCCAAACAAAAGTTATGACAATTTTCCACAAGTCACTTGTTTGGAATGTAATTCGAGAGTCACAAAAAGGCCAACTTTCTGAGATCATATCTCTGCAACTATCATGTGAAAATCTCTGAAATTTGGACCTGAGGTTCAGAATGATTTCAACCCAAATGGGATTTTGTTTTAGCATCTGAAATGTCATGGAAAAAAAAAATTATAGCACAAATGCCATGATGACTTCTTTGGAGCAGCGAAACCCTAGAATCCCAGGCTCTAATACCAAATGTTATGAAACCAGCTCACAAAAAGATAGAAAAGATAGATCGGCATCTTAGAATTTAGCTTCTTCGTGGGGGAAACCTCCTTTACATTATAGAAATGAACAATTATTTTATGATTCAAATGACAAAACCTCATTTCCGTATATAGGAGTCTAAGGGGTCACCATGTAACCAAGCCGACCTAACAATAATAATATAAAGGCACAAAAATAACAAGAGAGGGATTCTATGGGGCACAATAATAATAATATGGGGACAATAGGGGCACAACAATATTAATAAGGGGTAGAACGACAATAGTAATGGGGGAATCACTAGTATTATAGGGACCTAACATCCTCTCACACGTGGCTACATTCAACTCAATGATAGAGAAGGAGTAGGACAAAAGGCAGTTAAACGAGAGATCTACAAGGTGGGAGCTGTTTACAAGGAGTGGGAAATGATGAGGTGGTAGTGGGGACCAATGGTCCAAAAATGGTAGCGTACCTTTGCTGCTAGCACACCACCTCACCCTGAAACACCATAAAGGGAGACAAAACATCGTTCCCATGCATTCATGCATTTCACCTCCTTGAAAATACCTCACTCAAGTCGCTCTCATAACCCAGGCCACCCACTGGAAGCAAAGATCCATCGTTCTGCACAGGAATTCCTAAAGGAGCATGCACAAGAATTCCTATAGGATATAGTCTACCGAATACACAGAGATTGTCTACAGGATAGACAGAGATAGTCTACAGGATAGGCAAAGAAGAGTTCAAGAGGGAATATCACGAGAATTGGCCATTGTAACCATTATAAAGGGGTAGGCTCTAAAATTTCATCCCCCTTTGCAAGCAAATACACCAGGGATACTCTAAAGTCTAGTGAATTTAGCAACAGTGAGAAGTAAATTACATACACAATCAACTTTGTCTTGATCCTGCATTTTAAATATTATGTCAAATCTCTCATTTCTTCCTCAAGCGTCACAAGCAATATGACAGGAGGGTTTAATAAGAGAGAACCCACAAACACTATGAGGATACAACAACACCCCCAAGTGGTTGAAATATTTATAAGACACCAATGAATGGGGTTTTTCGAAAAATTCACAGGGTATATGATGAGGTGGCCCAAGAATTTTCTCATTCCCTCACTCCAAACAACAGAATCCATGCCACTGATATAGTTAGAGGGCTCACTATATATCTCACCCCAGAGCTCATTAGTAGGGTCACCACACTTCCCCTAGGAATTCCATGGAGAAAAGAAGACAAAGCAGATATTCAGGTGGCAAAAAGGAAATTCTTTTTAGAAGGTGAAGAACCCACTGAGGACAAAAATGGAGTAAGGAGGGACAATCTACCATACCCATGGAGTGAGGTAGGCTACCAACTCATCAAATACATCTCATGCGAGGGTAGATATAGGGTTGTTTATGGATCCTTGACAAATTAAGATTTGGGATAGAAACACCACCTCACCAAAGACATAGCATACCCTATTTCTTGCTCAATCACTCATAGACTCCAACAACAAAGTGAAGGAAGGGAATTCCCAACAATTGTCTCACCATGAGTTTATTAGGATCCTCATTGAAGATTCCCTCAAAAACCTCAGAATCCCTATAACATGGTCAATCTTTAGAGACTTGCTAGTAGAGGATGAGATCAAAGCCCTAACTTATGATGGTAGTACTATTGTCAATGAAGTGGAGGCAAAACAAGAAGAGGAAGATACCAAGCAAGATAAGGATGAGATGGATGAAGAAGAAGCTGACACAGAGGAACATGATGAAGCTAAAGAAGAATAGGGAGAAGAGGAAACTAATAGAGATGATGAAGATCCACAAGAGGAAGAAGATAGGAAAAATAGAGAAGAAGAAGACAATAAAATAGAGGGGAAAGAACACAAGGAGGAGCCACCTAGGGTGTCTCTAGAGGACACTGAGAGAGAGGCAGGAGTTGTCTTCACTGCTCTCAGCACCCCAGTCAAGCAAAAAGGAAAAAGGAGGAGGCAGACCCCACTATATTTTAGAACAAGAAAGGGCACAAGAATAAAATAGGGGAAGCCACAAGCATCAACAAAAATTCCTACCGATATTGGAGATTCTACTACACAAAAGGATAAAATTCCTTCCCCTAAGTCACCTATCACCTATGTAAGGAGGCCTACTACTAGATCAAATTCCTTAAGGGTTAAGGAAATCCTACAAGATCTAGAGCAAAACCTACAACAAGCAAAAAAAGTCCCATAGGATACTTTGCTGAAACTACAGGAGGCAAAAAAATTGGAAAGCAAGGTAGGGGAGTAGCAAGAAGCTAAAGAGGAAGACCCAGATATAAAGGAACCCAACTCCCAACCTAACCTGGACTCCTATTACTAATTTATTGAAGGAGGTAGGGTAATACATCAAACATTTTCCATCCCACCGTTCTTCGAGCTTGAGAAGGAGATGGCCAGAACCCACCAATGGATGCAGATCACCAATTCGAATGGGGTGGAGGACATTGGTCACATGGAAGAGAAACTCAAGGACATGGACAAAGAGATAAGTGGCTTAAGGAAAAGAGAAGCTATAATGAGAAGTCAACTTGAGAGAGAAAATGCATGGCTAAGGGGACAACTGCAAGAAAGAGAGAACCAACTAGCATGTATAGCCAACCTCTCCTTGGACGCAATTGAGTGTAGGATGCCAGCTAAATCCTATCCTCTTTTCCTTAAAGAATAATGGCTGCAGTTTCAGATTAAGACACTAGCACAGAGGGGAACCATGCCATTTCAGGACTATAGGTAGTTTATTGATCTTTTTGATCAAAGTACACTAGATGATAGGGTAAAAATGGCTGATTTTTATTTACTCAACATGGCCCTCACAGACATGAATGTTTGGGACCCTAATGCTAAGCCAGGAAATATAAAATTAATGGCTTTTACTTCATGGATGAACCACGAGGAGTCAAGAGCTATAGAGATGAAAATAATATTGGCGAAAGAGTAGACTGATCCTCTTTTGATCAGAGCTGAACAATCAAGTCCCATGGCCCTCATCAATAACCATAATTTGATTGCAAATGATCCTCAGCGGGCACCTAGATATCTTGCTGCCCAAGAGCAAGAAATTTCACATTTTGAGGATATGTTTAGGATATTAGGAGATGATAGTATACACGATTTCCTAAGGAGATGGAACACACTGCCACGCAGCTTGAAGATAATAGAATATCACTCTCCTCAAAGGTTGAGAGAGGCACTAAACATGACACCTATGTATCAGAAATCTATGCAAAGGTTTAAGGTCAATTGCATAGGCCTAAAAATCAGTCCACGACTACTCTTAAGGATGCTATAAGGGAAAAAGAAGAAGAAGAAAAGAGGCATTGGGAAGAAGTAGAAAAGAAAGCAGGGTTCTATGAACAAGAAGAAGAGACCATAGCAGAGGCATGGGATGTCAGAGAGGCTACCAGAGCCATCAAGGATATGGATATTGGCTAAGTTTCTCAGGGGACGAGCAACACTTTCAGTAGGGGGGTGATGATGAGCCTCATCATTGGGTATTTATATGGGCCTTAATTCACCTCCTAGCTTAGTCAAACCAACTATTCTCATAACTTATTGGATACTTTTGATTACATTTTGTTTATGAGATGAGTTAGAGTTGGATATTTTGCTTTGTGGACTAATGTAAATTTAATGTAGGATAAAAGGATAAAAGTAAGGAATTTTGGCAAAGAACATGGTAAAAACTTGAATGGGACAAGGGAGAGGGATTATAGGAGGTAAATCCTCCTCAATTACTACCCCTCCATTCGAATATTCCTCCATCAGCTCGAAGTGCAAACAACCAAATCATGAGGACTGGAAGGCAACCGAGCAAGTGAAAAACAAAGCACCAATTTATCTTGAGTTTGGGAGCCTAGCCTCCCTAATTTTAAGGAAGTAATTGGAGACTTCATATGTATAAGTAGAGAGGCCTAGGAGCTTAATAGGATTCAATTTTTTTTTTGTAAAACTCTACTCTATTTTCGAGTTGCAAGACATGTATCAGTTTTTGATGTAATCCATTGTTTTGGTAATAAGAATGAGTTTTACTTTGAGCCATCACTAATCTAACTCAGAGGGATGAAGCTCTTGGGTTAGGGCCCAAACCTAGCAGCCAAGGATCCTCTTTATTGTACATGTATGCTAGTATAGATTAATAGTTTAATTGTTCAGTTGCTTAGTATATGCATTTCCATTACAACAGTGTAGATTAGATTGGTTATGTGATAGTTTGCTTCCATTTGTGTCTTATTTCTCGTAGTAGGTTAGAAAGGAGAAAAAGGGTCACCATAAGGTTGTCACCAAGTGTCTTGGCCTCACTTCCTTCCTATGGGACCATGACTTGAGGAAGGGACCCTTCAGCAACCCCAAAAACACAGATTTCTAGTTCTTGCATGAGCTTTGGAGTTTGTTGTCTTTGATTCAGTGTTTCATTCATGTTGCAAGGAATATTTCATTATCATCTTTTTCCATCTCCATTTCTGCAATAAGATCTCACTCATGCTTTCATTCCCTCCAACAACTTTCATCATGCATAATATAGGCAATTGATTCATGCTTTTCTAGCTTATGAAAATGTATCTTGTTGCATAATTCTTGGAAGACACACATGTTTTAAGAAAAGTAGGTACCTCAAGAGGAGACCCAAACCTCGTCACAAGTATCCACCTTCCACTTCATCCACCTTAGCCATCTCTTGTTCCACCATCAGCCTCAATAGTTTTTTTATCATTTTTCATTGAAATTCCGCTAGTTACATTGAGCGAATCTAGCTATCTCTTATCTTCGATATTGACTCTTGAGTTCTCCTAGACCTTCTAACACCTCATTCCACTCATCATAAACCTTTCCTAAGCTTCCCAACACCTCCAACACCTCACAGTCATCTCTCGGTTATGTCCTGTAGGTTTCCTATAATTCCTAAAGGATCATCCTGTAGGTTTCTAGTACATTCTGTAGTTTTTCCTGAAAGGGCCTGTTTTGAGGCTGAATTGATGGGGAACCTCTAGTACGTCACATAAGGCCTCCTAGGACCCTCCCACACCATCCAACCACTCCATAAACCTTCTAGCCATCCTCAATCACCTTTCATTCACAAGAACGATTAAATTACATACTTGATTTTTCCAGAAAAATAGAAAAAAGTGAAAACAGATTTAGTTTAGTTTGTGTCTTACACAGTAGTATGGTTTAATGCTCTTTACTTCTGTATCTTAGATAGTAGCATTTGTTTAGTGTTGATTTAGCAATTCTACTTAGCATAGTTGTTTAAATGGTTAACTAGGATATGTTGTGATTTATCATTACATGTTGTTTTCTTCATTACTGCAGTAGAGTAGCTCTCTTAGAGTAGATTTTCTTTTCTTCCATCAAAGAATCAAGCTTCTTCTGACTTTATAGAAGTTTGACTTGGAACCCCTGGCATCTCTCACCAGACGAACAGTGACAACAGGCAGGACCTTCACTTTTACTTGTGCATACAACATTGTCACCTCCAAGTTTGTATGAACCCCGTGTTGATAAGTAAATTTGGTAGCCTAGGAGTTGCAACATCCTTGCTGCAATATTGGCACTCATCATGTGGGAAAAAAACATACAAGGGTATCATTCCCCTCAAGTGATAGAAATACTACCAACATATTGCAATTGATTCATTCTAATCTATCTGGTATGATGCCTATAGAATATTTGGGAGGGTATTTATATTATGCTATCTTAGCGGATGATTTCTCTAACAAAACTTGGATATATTTCTTGAAGAATAAGGATGAAGTATTTTCCTGGTTCCATTCTTCCAAAGCCTTCATTTAAAATCAACCAGGAAGAACAGAAAAATATTGAGGATCGATAGTGGAACCAAATATGAATGAAATGAGTTCAATGAATATTGTAGAGAAGTTGGCATTAAAAGGGAGACTACTACCGCATATATTCCTGAGAAAAATGGTGTTTCTAAAAGGAAGAATCATTCTATTATAGAAGCCACTCATGCTATGCTTCATGATCAAAGCCTTTCACAGTTCTTATAGGTGGAAGCTGCCAACACTACTGTGTATGTTCAAAATAGATGCCCTCACCAAGCGTTAGACTCCAAAACTCCCGAAGAAGTTTTCACTGGTAAGAAATATGATGTTTCTCACTTTAGAATTTTTGGTAGTCCCGTATATTTTCATGTGAGAAAAGAAAAGAGAAGCAAATTGGATGCATCTGGGAAGAAAGGAACATTTGTGCGCTCTAGTGAAAATTCTAAGGCATATAGAATCTATATTCTTGGTCAAAGAGAAGTGAGGATAAGTCATGATGTCACCTTCGATGAAGATGCTTCTATTGGGAAGATTAGTAACCTTCCTATTGCAAGGAAGGACAAACAAGAATATGCCGAGAGACATGTTGTGCCAAGGGGGACATTTCATAAAAGTAAGAAGCCGAATAGGTACCAAGGGTGCTTAACTGCCATGAGCACCATTATGCAATATGAGCTTTGTACATTCAAAGAAGCTTTGAAGCCCCAAGTTTGGAAGGATGCTATAAACGAAGAGTATGATTCGATTATGAAGAATGATGTCTGGGATGTAGCTCCTATACCCAAAGAAAAATCTATTGTCACCTCGAAATGGCTCTACAAGATCAAGCATGGAGCTAATGGAGGTGCTGAAAAGTTCAAGCCTAGATTTATTGCTTGAGGCTTCCCTCAAAAGGAGGGTGTGGACTACGATGAGATATTTGCACCTATTACCTGATATACCACCATCAGTTTGATTATATCCCTTGCAGTCTTACAAGGATGGAATCTAAACCTGATGGATGTCAAGACCACCTTCTTCAATGGTTCAATTAAGGAGGAAGTTTATGTAGAAAAACCCGAGGGGTTTGAAGTTCAATATCTTCAGATACATGTACGCAGGTTGAGAAAATCCCTCTATGGGTTGAAGGAAGCCCCCCAAGCTTAGTATGCAAGGATCGACAACTATATGATGAAGCTGGGATTTACAAGAAGTGCAGCTAATCCAAACCTTTTATTTAAGGTTCAGATTTATAGACCTCTCATCTTGGTACTCGTTATGGACGATCTCTTTCTGATAGGTATAGACCCTCTTATTCATCAATGTAAGAGGGAGTTGGCTTCCAAATACAAGATGGAGGACCTAGGACTAATGCATTATTTTGTAGGGTTGGAGGTCTAGAAAAAACCAGGTGAGATTTTCCTTTCACAAGGAAAATACATTGTGAATCTACTTGAAGGATTTGGCATGGTGTACTGCAACTCCATAACTACTCCGATGGAACTTCGAAAAGTTATTCGTAAGTGTTCTTGGGCCTGATTTGGGAAATCCTTCTGAGTATTCTCAAATCATGGGGAACTGATTTTCTCAGTGAACTCCCGTCTGGACATATGTTGTGCATTGAATACATTGAGTCATTTTATGTTCAAGCCTCATCACATACACTGGATTGCTGCCAAGAATCTCTTGACATATCTTAGGGGCAGAATCACCAATGGACTGAGATACACTACTAGGAATGTGAGGCTCCATGGTTATTCTAACGCTGATTGGGCTACGAGTGTGGTGGAACGCAAGAGCACAACTAAATCTTGCTTCTCTCTACATTCTGCTTCGATATCTTGGATGAGGAAGAAGCAGAAGTCGAGTTCTTTGAGCACCACTAAGGCTGAATACATTTCTACTAGTATGGCCTCCTGTGAAGATGTTTGGTTGAGGAACCTCTTTAGTGAGCTGTTTGGACATGTGTTGGATACCACCATTATCTATTGTGACAAAAAAAGTGGGATTTGTCTTTCTGAGAACCCTATGTTTCATGACTTCTCCAAACATATTGATATCAAGTACCAATTTATACAGGATATGGTACAACAGGGAGGAATAAGGCTCTGTCATATTGGGAATGATGATTAGGTCACAGACATTCTTATGAAGCCCCTGGGAAGGTCAAATTCTTAACCTTCCGTGAATGACTTGGATTCGTGGAGAGAGCCTCTTATGAGGGTCCCGTTTGATTTGCATATTGAGATATGGAAGCTCCGAGGGGGTTGAGGTACTTCTTAGAGCAATGCGCGACCATAGGGTGAGTGGTTCACCTTCCCCTAGTGGTGCGTGATGTAGAGGGTGAGTGGTTCACCTTCCCCTGTCATACCCCATGTTGATATATGAGCAGAATGAGTGGTTCACCTTCTCCTATGACATATGAGCAGGATGAATGGTTCACCTTCTCTTGTTGATACATTCTACTCATGCAGTCAAGGACTCATGGGAATTACCTCTCATCTAGCCAATGAGTAGGGAAATGAGGATAGGGACCATAGTACTACCGATGGATGCATCATGTACCACCTTACTCCCTGTGCTAGGATGTTTTTTATTGATCTCGGATCAATGGAGACTGACTTTGGGTTAGTGCATAGTAGTATGATACAGTCTTGATTATTGGAGACTAAATTCGGGTTAGTGGACAATGGTATGATAGATTTTCCATCATTTCTTTGTTCATTATTTCTTAATGGTTCAACAGAGTAGAATAGAGCATAGCAGGTATGTTGAGATGGTACATATTATAAAATGGTTTGGCAGGTGGAGTTCTTCCTAGTTGAGAGGCAGTGTTAAATTTGGAAACTAGGGCCAAACTCCAACTTAGAAAACTCATTGATGCAGCTAATATTTTTATTGGATTCCTCTTTCCAAGAGGTGTAGGATTGAACTAAAGATCATCTCATTCTGACATGTACAAATGGAATTATGAATTTATTTTGTTTATGGACAAATTGTCAAGGTCGACCAACAATCCAATGTAGGCTCAGAAGCCCAAAAGACACGTCTATTCATCCCCAATGTTGCATATAAATATAAGGTGCATCCACCTCATTTGGAAATCATTCATTCTCACACATCTCTCTCTCTCTTCATGTGATTGGGTGATACATCCTCACGAAAACCTTCTCTCTCTCCACATGTGTGAAGCATAGAGTGTGTTTTTTGTTTTGGACATTGACCGAATTGTAGCAAGGGTTTGACCAACATTGACCAAGCTACAGTTGATTGATTTTGACTACATTTTTCTTGGCGAATTTTATATTTGGGCAGGTTTCATTTCTGGGCACAAAAATCAAGGCAAACAAAGTTGGACCAACGTTGACTAAAGGATTGACCTTTGAATTGACCAAGTTTGACTGTCATTTTCGGGGCTGTTTTGGGCTAATTTGGATGATTGTTGGAGGCCGAGATGACTTGGTTTGACCGAGCTTATTTGAAGGAGAAATTCAGCACAATTGATTAGCATTGACTTTTTGGTTAGGGCTTCGTGTGGCTATTATTTGACTGGATAGATTTGACTTTGATTGGGCAACTAAATTTTGCATATTGTACTCTCTTTACTGAAATTTTGAAGAATAATAAGAAGAATTGGTCAAAGTGTTTCGCCACATTGGGGTTTGTCCTTGGCATGCGCCACATCTTATGTCCTCTTGTCTTGGCTTGTCTTCTATTGTTTTTATTCATGTTCTATATGCATTTATTGTCATGTTAATGTGATTGCTAATCTGGAAATTGATATTGGGCTAAAAGGAAAATTGAACTAAATTTCTCTTAAGCATAGAACATACCATTGTTATCTAAAATTAATAGTCTTCAATCATGATCCTAGAAAATATCTAACAGTTTGGTTGAATTCCCAAGTGGACTTTTTACTGAATGGTCTGTGTTTTTAAACTTGGTGCAAGAATCCTCATACTGGTGCAAATGTATGAGGTTTCTTCCTGTGAACTACCATGTGCAGTTCATATGGGTTAATGACTCATAAAATATAAAATACCTTACCAATACATTAAATGTAAGCATTTTAACCATTAAACCTTAATCTATCAACCTTTTTTAAAGATAAACAAATCTATAACCATATTCTCAGGAATACAATAATAGAGACTAGGTAATGTGTAGATAAAGGCCTTTAAATTGTGAAACGAAGGGTAAAAGGAGGGGTATGTAGGGGAAATTTGAAAAAATTGAAACATTGTTTTAAACAACGAGGAATAATAATGTTGCTAGAAATTGTATTGTGCCAACTTCTACGAAGTTGGCCATTCCATCTATTAGTTACACTCTGTCTTTTTTAAATATATAGTACTTCTAAATATTCAATCGAATGTACTAATATTCATTAAATATAGTGCTTCCAAATATTAATTTGAATCAATCAATTTTCACTCTATTAGTTACACTCTGTCTTTTTTAAATATATAGTACTTCTAAATATTTAATCGAATATACTAATATTCATTAAATATAGTGCTTCCAAATATTAATTTGAATCAATCAATTTTCACACTCTTTTAAAGATTAAAGTGCATCACATTTGGTAGTTTAGTATGAGGCTAAATAAATAAATAAGTAATATATATGTGAAAATAAAAGTAAATCATGTCAGCCTTGGATGTATTATATATTAATAAGTATTAAATTTCTTAAAATATAATTAAATGAGAAAAAATACACTTATAAATTTTATCCCACTCAACCATGTAGGTGTAAAATGTTTTGCAAAGTTTCATAATCCTAATAATCTCATAGTGAGAATGTTGTTGTTATTTTAAAACTACAACTTTTTAAAATATATGCTCACTTTTTTAAGGGGACTTTAAGAGTAAGCTATGGCAAGAAAACTATACATAAATTCGATTGAACCACAAGCAATGAACCGTGTTTCATAAGAACAACTAGGGGAGTATTTAACAAGATTTTCGTAATTATACCATGTCTCATTAGAACAATAAGAATAACATGTAACAATATTTTCATAATCTTATTAGATATGAATTTAAATGGTGTATAGGTGTCTTATTCCACTTTTAAGTTAAGCTTAATATGATAATCAACAAATCTCATAACAAATGGATATTCCTATTAAGTAAATGAAAATATAAACATGAACTTAAAATAAAGTATTAATTAAAACTCATTTTCTTAATGTATAAAATACAAAATATATTAAGGTCTTTTATTAAAATTAAAATCTATAATAAATCACGAATAAAGAAAATATGATTAAAATAAATTATCGTTAGTAACATTTTATCCATTCTCAAACTAAAAGCCACATCCCTGTTCACACAAAGTGGCAGTTCCATCTAAACGGTTGGTCATGGGCATCCTTATATTCCTGGAATGTTAAACTCAGGAGAGGAACATTTGAGCTCTTTCTTGAGAGTGGGAGAGGAAAATTTGACCTCTTTCCTAAAGGTGGGATTAGGGGATATTCCTGAAATCTGTAACTAAAAAAATCCTCTATGTAATAGCATGGCTAGGATACTTTATAAGTTGATCCAACAACACTGAGACACAACGCTGAGAGATAGAAAGATTACCTATAAGTTGACAGAACCAAATGCTTAAATAAACTTAGCTGGCAGCTCACGTGTCACGTCACCCTTCACAAGTAAGAACAACTCTCCTCAACCAAAAATAGTGGTGATTATCATTCCTCACAACATTTTAGCCAATGGGAACAGACCCGACCAAACTTAATTGTGCAAAATTTAACCCATTCACTGATGGATTGGATGGATTGATTAGTGTAACTCCCACACTCAATCACTTCATATGAGATGATTTGAATTTAAACACTAACATTATTTTATTATTTATCGCAGAACTGCCGCTATATGCGAGGAGATCAACACTTGTTCTCCAAAATATGTGGACATAACAAGTTTTAGTGGTTTGCATAGGCAAAACCCTCATGACCTTACTTCATTTATTAAATATTCCAAGAGATAGAGAAAGGAGGGTTACCTCATAGGTTCAGCATCGTAAATACATGTTAATAAGTGCAAAAAGAATGAAAAGATGAGTGGAAATGTAGGGAGAAGGTAAGCAGATTTGGTGCCCAACATTTCCCCCCAACTAGCCATCCGCATGCCCTCATGTAACCCGCCACCTATGCAATTCTAGATTGGATAGACTATGGTCATCGTGAAGTCGGGCGAGTTCATATTCCTCTGCCATGTCTGTTCTTGGAACCTTATACCCTTCTAAAAGAATAACTTCCTTCCACCAATCGTTTGGTACATTATATGTTGGGGTATAGTGATCTGCTGACAACCAAATAATAGGGAACTAGAATCGGATTCCCATCCACCAGACCCCACATGTTTGGATGCATGCCACATATCTTGGCACCCTACTTAGTGCTCGTGAAAAATTTGGTGTTCCAAATGGTTCCATATTCTGGATAGACGTGGGTGACATCATCTACCTTTTCTGGCAATTGTCAAGGGCCTCATCATGAAATGTGACTATTTGTTTGACACAAAGATCAATGCACCACTTCTATGTCCTCAACATACGTTCTTTGCTTCCCTCAATTTCTAAAAAGGTGTTGTGATTATTTTACATAGTCACTGACTGCTCATGATCCCCCCTCATCATAAAAGGCTTCGTGGTTTGATTTGACTCAAATGTATTAGAATCCTTTTGCTAGCTTATTTTATTGAGAGTATAAGAGGTAAGAGCCCTTAAATGAATGTCCCCCACATATGGGACCAGATTAAACTCTTTTTCTGCACACCGAAGATATCCATGCATATAAAGCTCACACATCAAATGTTGAGTTACCAAATAATAAGCCCTCAATATCCGGAGGAACTATACACCATCCTCAATATCATGACTAATTTCCTTCTTAAAGTTGTCCAAACAGAAGAAAAGAAATCACTCATGCAAGAAGAAGCATAGCTAGAAGCAGGAGGGAAACATCCCATTGCCTCTTATGCCAGGCTAAACATCTGTTCTTTGTCACCCTTCAATTCTGTCACTTTCCCCCCTAGACGCTCCACCTTAAGTTGCTTATTTGTGTGCCTCAATCGCAACATGTCTATGCATTCCACATATTTGAAGATAGCCTTGGATGCTTGTTCCTAGGCTCTCTTCCCTTCATTCTGATATTGAGCCGCGGTAGATTTCCAGGCTTAAACTTCAGTTGTTAAGGAAAACTCATGGCCTTCAAACAAATGCTCGATAGGGTCTATCTGAATGGCAACAGAGGTTGTTGCCACATTGTCCACCTATCCTTCTGCTTCAGCCACCATGGATTTCAGCTTCTTAGCTTGCTGTCTATATTTCTTCACCTGTTTCTTTAGTTGGTGCACTTGCCTTCCCAGCCTCCTAACCTTTTTTTTTAGCCACAGTGCATCCCTGAATTACAGTTGATATTTCTACTTAATGGGCAGCCTCCATTTCTCGCACAACTCTATCCATTCCTACTTGACCACCACCTCATCTGGTACTACAGCTCGTTCAACAGGAGGTAGGTCACCTGGGGGAATGTCTACTAGACCTATTGTCGGGTTTTCCTTCATTTTTCGCTCTTCCTCAATCGCTTCTTGCTTCACGACCACCTCGACCAGCCTTGCCACTAGTTCAGACATGTTCAATTGTCAGGAGCGCTCTGCTTGGTCCCTCTTCCTCGAGAGTATCTGCTTCCTTCTTAACGCTACCTCGACCCGTTGTGAAGCTGTCTCGGTAGGTGGTGGATCCAATGGATGGATATCTGTCAGTGTTTTAGCTGGCATCTCCCTTCTCGGTTCCCTTGTTTCAGAAATACCTGCCCCTTCCTCTCTTCTGAGTCCCCAGGTACCTATTGCTCGAATAATGTTTTCCTCACCCAATTGTTGTCCTTGTGGCTTTGCAATGTGTTCTTCCTCCCTTTGTACCTCGGGAAGGTCTCGCTGGGGGTGTGCAGCCAACAAACCAACGACAAATAATCCTTTGATTGACCCATCAAATTTCAGAATAGGAGGAGCGAAAACCTCCTCCTCTGCATGTCAGGGAGAGCGAGACACCCTCGCCCCTCTCAGAATGGAGGAATAAAAATGGGATTGAAAGAGGTTTATCGCTTGGTTTATCCTGGCCCCAGCTATGACCTCGAGACCTTTTCCTCTATCTGCAACAGCTCCGCTCTGGGTTAAGACTTCCTCCTATATGATGGCCAGCTTTGATTTTCTTTCGGGTATGAACAAATTTGTCAACCCTTTTCCTACATTAATTCATCAATATGGGTGCATAGTATTTTCAAGGTAACATGCAAGGTATATGCAAGAGCAACATTACAATCTTATATCAACCAAGGGTTTGTGATTAAGAAATCAAAGCATCATTGTAACAATAATGGAAATGAAACTGTAGAGCTTAAAAAGGCATTCACAACAATCTATGGAATCTATAACAACAATAAGGAAATAAATACAACAAGTAAAATAACACACATAAAAGGAAGCACGCAACACCTGATCAAAATAGCGGGCCCAACTCTTTGATCAGGGTTGCATTCACTCACAACCCAAGATAGAACAGAAAATAATTTATACTTTATTAATTTGAAGAAAATTTGTTACAATACATATCCTGGTACGGCTAACCCTTCGCACAGGAACAATCCGTCTTTTATACAATACAGGGGTGATAACATCTTCCCCAAAACCTGGCAACTACATGCCCCAAAATATACATCAGTTCAAAACAACACTAGTGTCGAGAGATCAAGAACAGAAATGATCCAAAACGGATTGGAAATAGCTGCAAGTTGGTTATGTTTTTTCAATGCTGTTGAACAGCTACTGTGAATCACGGAACTGCCGCTATATGCCGGGAGATCAACACATGTTCTCCAGAATCTGCGGACATAACAAGTTTTAGTGTTTCGCATAGGCAAAACCCTCATGACTTTACTTCATTAATTAAATCTTCCAAGAGAAAGAGAAATGAGGGTTACCTCATAGGTTTTGCATAGTAGATACATGTTAATGAGTGCAAAAAGGATGAAAATATGAGTGGAAATGTAAGGAAAAGGTAAGAAAATTTGGTTCCCAACAGTGCATACCAAAAGAATCTTACCAAAGTTTTAAAAAGAAAGAGGAACAAAAAGTTAACTGTGTTATCTCTCTCTCTTTCTCTATGCACAATTGAAGAATATCACAAATGGTACATAGACAACAAATGTTCCCATCATATGTCAAGAGATGGGAATAGGTTTGTCTCCTTGAAGAAAACCGAAGGTGGCCATGTTATTCTTGGAGATAATGCCCTAGCTAAGGTTTTAGGCAAAGGTAAGGCCAACCTTGGTGATAAGAAAAAAATGTAGGTGATGTTTTGTTGGTTGAAGGATTAAAGCATAATATCTTGAGTGTGATTCAGATGGTTGATGGAGGAAAATATGTCATCTTCAATTCCAAAGGATATAGTATCCAAAAAGAAGGATCAAAGAGGGTGATAGAAAAAGGAATTAGAACCCAATATAATGTATATGTAAAGGAAGATCAAGCAAAAGTAAGAAATTGAAAACAATTTCTTCCTCTTTAGATTATGAGTAAATGAAGCAGAGTCCCACTACAATCCATTGTTACCTAGTTTATATTTAAAAAATACTACAACATGGAATATTGAGGACAACATAGTCTGAGGTAGTTGAGAATCTAAATTCAAACCTCTGTAGAAAGAATTGCAGGCAGACTAAGATGTTGTGAGAGTATTTATAGAACATGGAGTACCCTTTAAGGGTCTTAATTTAAATTACATGAATACTAGCGAGTAAATTCCTGAAGTATTAAATTGAGACAACCTGTTGCATCAGACGCCATTCCAAAAGAAGCAAAAAATAGAAATGAAATACTACATACAAGAGGGAAAACAACAACTGCAACATTTCCCAATACTGGAATCAAAATTGGTTCCTATTATTGAGCTTTTGAGAGATTTCTCCATTACATAGCTTCATGACTAGCTAGACTTCAAACCCCTTCATAAGTTTCATTCATACTTTTATTTTCCTCCCTTAGAATTATAACCTAGAATTGGTTACAAAACTAATTTTAAAATGTTATACAACTGTCCCAAAAATATTTTCAACTAAATATAACCTTTTTTAAATATCATATATGTAATAAAGAAGGATCAATCGATGAACTAGTAGTCGCACCACAGATCACAATCTTCAAAAGAGCAGAGGCTTTTGCTCTATGAAACCCATGTGATTGCATGTAGAATTTACATCAACAAATGTGATCTGGCATCATGTCTAATTGCTGCATTTGCCTTCGGCCACCCCAAAAACTACCAAGTCTACAAGCCACTATTTGGATAGATCATATTTGAGTAGCTCAAACTTGAGGCTCTCCTTCTCGGTGAATTAATTGAATGCAGCCAATTATGTAATATGAGAATGGCATGGAACCTACATAATCAATTTCAGCCAACAAATCATTCATCATATGTTTTTCCAGGCCATAGGAGAAACTCCAAATATTTTCGCCGATTGCTTTGACTATGTGCTTCAAATTTGAAATCCAGTGGAAAGGGCATTGACGAACTTTCATAAATGGGACGTTGGTACCTGCCCAAAAAATTATCTTGCAGTATCTGTATTCAACATTGAAGAAGTGTGCCATAGGTCCAGAATGCAATATAATGAGAGAGTGCGAGAATTTCCAATATCTAAATTGTTCTCTTTTTCTTCTTCAAGGAAGACTTTCCACCAATGTAAAATTGAAGTTAACTCACCGGGAAAGAGATTATACTTGTATTGACCAGATGGATTTTAATTCTTTGGATGAATTAATCAAATCCTTTTAACTTATCATGTTTTTTGCACATAAGGTAGGCCATTTAAGGGCCATCAGGTATCGATTGGAAAAGGGATTTAATTGCATTATATCATAATATATATTAATGGGTTGTGAAATTTCCAAAATTGTTTGCATCGTAGAAAACATCAAATGCCCAATTCAAAGGCTCCTTTAATGTCACATTCATTATTTATAAGATCATCATATTTTACCAACACAAGCATGTTTAGATATTGTAATCCTTTTAACACCCACTCTAGAAGACACATGTTCCACTTATACCAACTCACCAACAAGTATTGCATGCCAATACACTTTGTAGATGAATGAGAAGCGAAAGAAGTGAATCTCCATCTATGGTTTCATTCTCATAAATAAAAATGGGAAATCTTCCATTTGTAACAACAAAAACACAAATATATAAGGAAATAGAGAGATTCTCTAATGTCCTCGACACTCTATGACAAGTGGGTTTGGCCATCACCATTATATGCATTTTCAGTTTGGCCCTAATCCAATTCTGCACTACAGTTCGATGCAATCTAGTTTTATTCAAATATCATTTTTTCATATTTGTGCCCCAATGACCTCATCCTTTTATATATGTGCACCTTAATTACAGTTTCTACCATATATAGGAGAGATCATAGAATTTGCATCATTTGGACCATAGACACTTTAAAATTTATGTTGGGCTCACTTTGAAAAACCAATTAATTAATATGCATGGTGTGCTTTTGTTCTCTAGGCTGGAGGACATATCCCACATCAATTAGGTCGAATTATTTTCAATGATTTATATATATCAAGCCTCAGCTCATATATTTATGGGTTGAGCACTCACCCCATTCTTTGGTGGGTTCTTCTTCTTGGTTTCCTTAACTCTCCTAGTAAGTGGAGATTATTTGTGAGGGATTTCAGTCTCAAGGTTCTTAATAAGAGGAATTTATTTCCAAGCGATGATATTTGGGCTCAAATAATGCATATCCTATTGGCTTTATAACTCAAGGTTATTTCACCTAGAATGGCTACAAAAAATTGATTGAAGAAGATATGAAGATGAGTTGCAGCATAAGTGCATGGTGTGACTAACAACGTAAAATCAAGACCAATTCCATAGTCTGTATGATCAATAAGAAGTTTGGAAGGTATATGATCTTAGGCAGAGCCATGAATGGAGTTAAAGGTGAACTTTTTCACCTAGCATGGCTACAAAAATTTGACTAAAGAAGATATGAAGATGAGTTGCAGCAAAAGCGCATCGTGTGACTAACAACGTAAAATCAAGACCAAGTCTATATTCCATATGATCAATAAGAAGTTCGGAAGGTACATGATCTCATGGAGAGCCATGAATGGAGTTAAAGGTTTACATATTATTTTTCATGTTGCTTTCACTCCAGTGTTGTAACAAATAATTCATGAGTGAAGAGTATTGCTTCAACCATGTATGATGTTGTTTAGCATTTGGCAAGTTGGTTGAGTAGCAAGTGTTTTAGTCATGCATAATAGGGAGTCTTTTGTTTGAGCCATGTAGGAAATTTTAAGTGTAAATATGTAGCCCCGCAATACCATTTTCTAAGCCCTATATTATCATTATTCATACTTGTACTATCATTGTTTATCATTTGTAATGTTGGTTGTGAAGTCTTTGCGTTAGTAGATGTACACTTGCAAAGAGGCATAGAGAAGAGTAGTAGAAAATTCATTCAACAACAATTTTAAAAAGATGATTGTAGCCCTAGCACACATTCAAGGGGAGAATTTTCAACAAGAGAAAGAGAAAGATCATGTCAATCATTGCTAAATTATACAAGAATATCATTGTTGGTGTGGTTGGCATTTATGTATTATTTTCTGCAGATGACACAAGATTGAGAAACAATTTCATGTGGTTTCTAATGTCTATTTGCAGGTGTAGTTGATTGTGCGTATCGATTATTTCATCATAAAACCTATTGTCAACATGATATTCCAATATAGGTTTAACTATGTTTTTTCATTGATGTCAAAGGGGGAGAATGAAACCAACCAGCTAATGGAGAATGAAATCTAGTGGAGGTAACTAGTTGGTGATGTACCTATGGTGTTGCCATCAATGTCAATGGGGGAGATTGTTGGCAACATGGTGTTGGAATTGATCCAGCTGGCTCCAAAGATACTCAGAGGCCAAAGAGGGCTTATAATAACTCGAAATTCAAAGTGGTCATATTTCTCTTGAACTAGGACCAGATCAAAGTGCTCGTTACCCTAATCCTAATGATGCAAATGACACTCAAATATGAGTTCGTATGATACAGATATTTCCGGTCAAAATTTTGGTCAAACTTGGCCAAGTGGAAAGCTTAACAAGGCAACTAATTCACCAAGACCTGGCGTACGGAATCCAGCCACTATATGGGTGAAATTTTAGAATGGTTAAGTTTTCTAATAACCCTTATTTTTGACAAAAAAAATGTTCAATATTGTTTTAAAAAACCGAAACAATATATGAAAAATGGGGGCCAAGTCGAACCCACAGGACTCACCCACCCCACTAATCAACATACGTTAAATGATAATTAAAGGTTGAGTGGTAGGTCGCAATCCCCATAACCCCCATTAAAACTTCTATATTGTTATAGAATTACATATAAAATGAATGATGACATACGTTGTAATGGAATCCCATTTAATTCTTAACTTTTATGCCAGGCGTGCTCACCTTGTTTACCTCGCCCAATGAATGATACTTAAACTCATTCATTTCCCCAACGGAACTTGGAGGCATGAAATGTTGAGCAAGGATCCAATATCAAGGGTGGAACCATGAGCCTATAGGAATGTGATAGAGTGAAACCTTGCCCGGGCAAAGAGGGTGTGGAACCCTGAACTTGGAGAATATTCTCTGGGAGGTATAATTTCACAGTAACATAATGTTATCAAGTTTATTGTCATTTTTCTTAGGATTTTGCAAGAAGCACAATGGTGAAGTTAGATTCTCCATCTATGCAACAAAATTGTAGGTGCTCTGTAGTAAGGAATCTTTGAAGAATCTTGAGGAATCTTTAGATTCCTTTGGAGGCTGAAGTTTTCCAGCGTTGAAATGTAGTTGACTTTATCCTCATTCTTCTCATAATTTCACAAGGATGGTGATGGCGAGATCAGATTTGTCATTTGAGTAGTAGATCTCCACTCAGCCAGTGGAGAAGAATCTTTGAGGAATATTCCAAATTCCCGAGGGTCTAAAATTTGATGTGCCATAATTGGAAAAGTTTAGAGTCGATTTTACACCACTCATTGCCAGGAATTCAGTGGTGTAGTCCATTTTAGTAGTCGAGCATTGAATTTTTTGGCCATCTTCAAAAGTTTATGTATATGATGTATTTTTGGCATGCCTTTCTTCTTATTTTGCTAATATGATGTATTATTGTTGAGATCCTTGTGTAACACTATGTTGAGGGATACTTTTTTCCACATTATTATGAGATTGCATTAGCTTTTCATGCTGAAAGAAAGACCATTTGAGTGAGAGTTCCTGTAGGGAGAACATCTCTTAGAAGACACACCACTCTAGTTGAGGGTATTGATCCTTGTAATGACAAAGAACATGCCATGTACATCATCATCATTTGCAACATTAATGAAGTAGCCACCACACTCTTGATGCAGGGCCCATAGATGTAACCCACACTCGGTGAACTCCGTTATCAATGTGTTTGTGTTCATTAATTTGATGGTTGTTGTCGTGTTTAGTCTTATTTATAGTATGTACATGCTGATTTTCATGCTCTTTTGAATGCAATTCTTTTAACATCACAAAAGTAAAAGATCTTGGTTAAGTCTGGTAGCTAAAGTCATCTTGATCGAGAATTGATATCAATAGTTGAGCCAATTCTGTGATTGACAGTGATGTTAATAATTGTTCTTGTAAATGATGGAATGATGCATGTCTCATGTGTTATTGTTCTTGGCATGATGCTTAGAGGTGTAATGATGGAGGTGTTAAATATGGTTGTAGATGTGCGAAGAGAAATTTGGGTTTTCTCCAAATCATGCAAAAAGCGTAGATTAAAATTCTGTAATCTTCATTTGTAGCATTGCTAGTCCATATTTCCAATGAGAAATAAATGTTTTCAAGCTAGATTAGTTGTGGATTATCCACGTCTACGGTATTGCACATGGAAAATTAAAACCTCAAGCCTTCCCAGTGTAATTTTCGATGGTAATTGCGAGTGATATAACATTTATGTTTTTTGTTCATATCGGTTGCTTTGATCGATTGATCTAGTCTACGAAGTAAAGGAAAACATCGAACATAATGAATGTTTTATTTGGTCCCCAAGAATAAATTTGTGAATGCAATGAATGTTTAAGTAATCATTTTGATCCTATCATTGTGATAAGTTCAATTTTATTTGGTCTCCAGTGGAAAGGTGGAATGTATTCAATGTGTCTGGGCAATCAATTTATAAATTTTCTATTGTGGGTTAACAAGCTTTAGTTGATTGGAGCATGGACATGAGTAGCCCTATGCATTGTATAATTGCATGAATAAAGTATGGTGGTTATGTGTATTCAAGAGTAAATTGATCTCCCACCCAACATATGATAAATATGTCATAGGTAAAGCATTTTGATGTTTTATGTATGTTTGGGTAGAGATAGATCGAGTGTGAAAATGTATGAGGTGAGGTCAATATAGACTTGAAGGTTTGTGCTTTCTGGCCAAGTGGTGGCTTGTTGATTGGAGAGTAGAGGCTTCCTTCAGGTGGGTTCCTGAAAATAACTTGGGGGTTAAAGCCTCTAGCATATCGGTGTCTCCAAATCCATTTAGGAGTGGGTGCTCCCAAGTAGGTGGATGCCTGCAACTTATTGTGGCTCGCTACCTCCAGCAAATGGGGGTCGGTTCCTCTAGTAGATGGGTGTTTGCATATAGTTGTCGAAGTGGGTGCTTTCATCAAGTCATGGACTTGAGAGAGTGGGTGCTTGCATATCTCGAAAGTTGGCACTTGCATACTAATGGTTGTCAGTATATGATTTAAAGAATATTTTATGTAAGAAGAAGAATAAGAATAACATTTAGTGGTTTTTATCCGAGAAGAGTTTCTACCTAATATCTAGTGTCGATGTGTCGATGACGGTTTATGTGTTTCTCTCATGTTTTATTTTATGTTCTATATGCTACTCATGATTTGTGAATGTGTTAATATGTTATGATATATTTGGTGTTGTTGATTATATTTGGTACGCTAATTAATGATTTAGGTGACTATTGTAAAGACAAGTTAAAAGTTGTAATTGGAGATCCATTAGGCACACTACTGATTCACCCGCCCCTTGAGTAAGTTATTGTTATACTTAGGTCACCAATTCAAATGATCACAATTAATGATCCATCACATTCACAATTGGAATTCCATATTGCCAACATTAGTAGTTCATTTGCACGATTACCCTCCTCCTATTGACCAACGTAGACACCAGACATTAGGGCCCCCAACTTTTGTAGTTTATTACTGACTGCACAATGCAAATCACCATTTTCATTAGGGAACACATCCTTGCATTTTATACATTCTCACCAATATTCATTTTTTTTTAGCAAGTGTGAAAATATTTTACAAAACAATATATTCTCCCATCATCATTCCACTTCCTCATTTCTAACATAAATCCTAGTCACCATTCGTTGGATCATTTATTACAGATGTTTTGAATATCTACTTGGTACCCCAATCTAGCCTTCATTCATTCCTTATTATTCCCTACTAGAGATTCACCCTCAATTATCTCCTTGTAGATACCAATCCTTTTAGATGAATACACCTTAAACCATGATCTGTCAAGTATCCCCTCTAGTGCTTCTCCGCACTCCAAAGAAATGTATGTCACAATTTGTATTAGATGTCACCCCTTAATCCATTATCAATTTTCTCTCACTAAGGGATGTCCATGATCTCCAATTTGTCTTTGTTGATATGGTTCATCATGCTCCCATATCATTTTGTTATAGTTTTGTATTTAATTTTTCTTTAAGTGGATTTATGATGGGCCTTTTACCTTACCCATTGTCTCTTATTTCATGTCAACATCAACTCACCTATTACAAGAATGAAGTAGTATCCTGGTACTCATTCCCATGCATAATGATGGAAATTCGAAGCAGAAAGGAGAGTCATTACTTCACTTTGCCTCTATTTTCCCCTTGGTGTTAAACTATAACACTTATTCACATCAAGTTGGATCTTACCTTAAAAAAATTGTAGTATCTAGTTTTTGTCAAATACCCATGCACATAACTAATGTTAATCAACCAATAGTTTGTAAATTTATGGATCATGTTAGGCACATGGGGTTATTCTAGATAGAACTCCCTTTTACACCAACTAAATAGATATTATGGTTAAAGGAAAGAAGGGACAAAGGGAAAAATTAAAATAATTAAAATATAAATAGGATAAGGTCAAACATAATCAAAAGCCCCAAGGGTTAGCTCAATCGGTCAAGTCGGGGCCTCGCCAGATGGGAGGTCATAGGATCAATTCCCAAAAGCTCTTAGGGTCAAGTCTTGCAGTAGGCCGAGGGGCATCAACCCAGATTTTTCTGGTGGATGTAGCACCACTCGTTGACCGTGTTATCACCCTAAAATATTTGTCTCTAAGCTTTGGAAAGTTGCCTTGTATCTAGTCATAGTCTTATAGGTTTTGAGTCATCTCATCTAAATAAATGTCATTCTATTTTCCAAAAAAAGGTTTCATAGCCTCATTCCATGTCCTAAAAGCCTCACCATGTTTTTCAACATCAGTTTGATTGCAAAGGATTGTTGTTAGTCTTGGTCTAGTCTTTCCATGGTTGTTTTAGAGTCTAAGATCTAAAAGAGAGCCTTGTTGGTATGGTCAAATAGGTTCAATACTCTATTCTTGCCTCTCACTGGTCCCCTATCATGTTTTGAAAGTCATGTGTTTATCCATTTGGAGAAATTTTTAAACTAGCTACGAAATCACTGAACTAGGAGTTTCCGTAGCGCGCTACGAAATCCTTGAAAAAACCTATTTCAACATAAAAAACTCTGCTTTCTACGTTTACTAGTCAACTTCCAGAAGGGGTCCTCAACAGCTGAGATCTCAATTTTGAAACATAAAAGGGGATTTTCTTCCTAACATACCAAAATACAAAAACCTCTTTCAGTTTATTCAAATTCATTCTGAGGTGGGAGGAATTTATGGTTAAACGTGCGCTACGAAACTGCTGAAAGTTAAGATTGGTCTTCTGGTTTTAGCAGTATTTTTCAAGATCAGTTTCTGGTTACAATAAAATGTATTGTAGAATTATTAGAGAGGTTTATCTTCCTACAATCTCCATCTAAAATAACCTATATCACTTTCTTCATAAGTGTTTTCAGTTGGGATATACTAAGCTTTCATTCAGACCCTAATTTCAGAAAATGGTGCCTGTTTGACACGTGTTTTTCCAGGATAGATTCTGGACAATTGGAGGAATGTTTTAGAAAACCAGGAGAGGTTTTTGTTATGGAAAACATGGTATATGAAAACCTCCTTCAGTTTAGTAAAATATGTCATGGATGAGGAGATAAAGGCTTTGTCCCACGTAACAATTTTCAAGGATCTAAACCTAAAACCAGGGAAACATGTTCCCTAATTTCTAGGGTTTATCATCAGCAGTTGGGTGACCACGTGGGAGGCTTCGTCAAATAAACTTCATGATGTTTCAGCTGTCAAATAATTCATTTAAATGTTTGGATAAGGTTGTTGTAATCATATTAAGGAGTTACACTCCTAGTTGTATTAGGTCTCTAGGACTGCTAGTTAGCTGTCAAATGCATTTAAAGGTTTGTTTTATGGTTAGAATAGGTGTCACTGATGGAAAATTCGAATTCTCTTGATGAGGGATGATGGAATCCTAATTTTAAATGCTATATATAGAGCAAGATGTTGAATTAGCAAAATGGTTGGAGATTTTTGGCCCAGTTGATGCTTTATGTGAAGGAATACAATCAATAATGCAGAAAGGTTTTCTTGAACAAAACTGAGTTTGATAGAGTTCTATCCTTTCTTGATGTATGTGTTATTTTAATTACTTGCAGTAGATCTTATTGTTAATACTCAGAATTTGTAATCTAATGCTCTGACTTCCTTTAACAATAAGATGATGTGTTTTATATTTGAACCACCAGCACTAGATCACATTGCTATTATTCAAAATTCACTACCATGTGCTTTGATTTCTTTTAGTAATGGAGTGATTGTGTTGAGAAATAGATCTCATTTCTATTACTCAGAACTCATAACCTTAAGCTCTGACTTCCTTTAGTAATGACATGACTGTGTTTTTTAGAATCTTGTGAGTAAACCACCTTTGAACCATCAAGAGTAGATTTCATTACTATTACTCAGAATTCATAACCCTATGCTCTGACTTCCTTTAGTAATGAAATGACTCTTTTGACCTACGTTATTGAGTGAGTTTTCTTTGTTTAAGAACCTTATTTGTCTCAGCTTTCATGTCAAGAAACCTTGCCACTAAATTTATTGACTTGTTGACTCCATAGCCCAATGGTAGCAAGCCTTCATCTTTTAAACCTACAAACATACAAAACCAAGATAGAGTTAGCCATCTATATTATCATTAATCAATATCATTAACCCTTGAGAGAGCCCTCTCAAGCTGAGGAGGATAAACCTCAGCTGAAATCTTGGTTTGAAATAGTTACACTGAGATAGTCTAATTAGCAACCTATCAGGGACCTATTTTGGTGATAACATTTTGCTGCGTCTACTGGGAGCCTGAAGTCTATTAATTCCCGAAATTAAGAGGCTGAACTTCTGAAGGTAGCAGGAGCTCAAACATATTTTTGAGGCTAAAAAACTACCTTGGCGACTCCACACATCGAATAACAAATTGGAAGGTGACTCCACTGCTAGAAGATCAGTAGCTTGATGAAGTTTCAAGGTGAGTTCCACTGCAAGAATGAATGCCAGTTATGCTCCTATGAATCGGTCTCATATCCTTCCAAGTCCTATGCCAAAGATTGATTGGTTAGAGGATCTTCCAATATTCAAAGATGAAAAGAAAGACAACGCTGCTCTTGATTTGGTTAGGTTTCATATGCATGTACGTAGTCTTAAGGTTAAGTTCCCTGAAGATTGTCTCATGAGGATGTTTATGGCCACTTTAGAAGGAAAAGCATGGTCTTGGTATAACATTTTGGAAAATGGTTCAATATATTCGCTTGCTAATTTTCATGATGAATTCTATGATATGTATAAAGAATCGCATCCTTCCTTATTGCTGGTCAGAGATTGTTGTAAACATTCTTTGAGTCTTATTCAGTATTTGGAGGATTGTTATGATGATGATGAATTTATGGATGAAGAAATTTTAAAAGCTCTTCATAACAATACATTTCAACACCAAGAAGAAAGTATAACATCCCATGAAATGCGACATGAAAATAAATAGGGATTTACTTATGAAAACCATGTTCAATCCTCTGATATTGATGTAGAGATGCAGAAAACTTCTTAGTCTTCGAATCATAATGAAGATGAAAATGATTACACACAACAAGAAGAAATACTGGAAGAAATTTTTTATAACCCTCAGGTAGAGGAAAAGGTTGTTCAATTTTGTAATTTCTTGCAGTAGCTTACATCAAAGAGTGATCTTTATAATGAATAAAATTACATTGTTTGTGGGCATCATTCAGAAAGGCAGTTGGATAGCATATCAAATAAATTTTGTGTCGCTGAAGATCAATTTGCACAATCAGAAAGTTACAAGAATCATCAAGCTGATCATGTATTCTGGGATCCTATAGCTAAATACATGGAAGTGTTTTACTCTCCAATGTTTCAATTTTTCTATGAAGATCAGAGGCAATTTTAGTGGCAGTGATCATCACAATATCATAGTGGCTCTGAACTTCGATGCAGTCAAAAAAATCAAATATCATATAATACAAATGATTGGCTACATTGGAAATTTCACATTGATTGAGCTTAAAGAAGTTTGAATTGATAGGGTAGGTAGGTAGGAAATGCAAATAAGCTCAAGGTTGATTGAGCATTTTTCAGTAGACGTAGATTTCTTTCTCCTACAGTGATCATTAAGCTTAAGCCCGAGGTGAAGGCCCAAGAAGCTTGAAGGGGATGCTTGTCAATCAAATCTATGTTTGTTATAAAGAAGACAAAGCACTGGACCTGCATGTTCTTAGTGTACCATAGGGGCACACTATCCCAAGTGGAGCCACCTGTTATCACTTAAGAATTCTAATTCCCAAACTGCTCACATTAGTTTGATGGTAAAGATTCGGTGCTAGTCTAAGTATGAGTTTTTGTTTGCCTTAGAGTCTGAGTCTTAGGAGTCCACTATACATTCTCATTCACCTCTAGTCTCATAATTCACACAATTTCCATGTGTCATATTTATCAGAATCCTCATCATTAGGTCATTAGCTGTCTTGGTATGCACAAGTTGCAAGTTTCAAAAAGAAGAAAAGAAAGGAAATACATTTATGAACTCCAAAGTTTTATTATGAAAAGGTAGTCAACTTCCAGGAGGTCTCTAGAGCAACTGAAAGCACATTTTGGAAAATTGAAAGAGGTTTTTATTCCTAATAGACTGAACAAAAAAATTGTCCTTCAGTTTCCTCAAATACATCATGAGCTGGGAGAAATGGATGACTAAACTTGCGCTACGAAACTGCTGTAGGTGCAAGTTTTTCACAAGCATATTTCTCTGTTTGACACCTGTTTTTCAAAGACACATTCTTGGCAGTAGGGAAGGTGTTTCAAAAAACCAAAAGAGGGTTTTGTTCAGAATGGATTGTTTCATAAAATCCTCCTTCAGTTTTTCCAAATACGTTTTTTGTGAAAAGTTATGATCTCTGTCCCAAGACCTATTTTTCAGCCAGAACAGAAGCTTATATCTCATGTCATCTTCACGTTGTAGAGATAGCTAAAAGGTTAGGTTTGTTAATAATCTTAGATGGAGTAATGCTCATATTGTGTTTGGTGAGAAGCCATTCATTCCAATGGAATTCTTTGCATCAACTATACCAGTAATTACTCTTGGGAGTACTGTGGAAACAACAAATATGGAGGAGAAGTTAACAAGGCTCGCTACATGCCACATAATTCATTTTGTCATTGCAACGAAGAAAATGAGCTCAGATATTTATGTGTTTGATTACAGCAAGCATCCATCAAAGGCTCCTCAAGAAAGGGTTTTCAATCCTGAATTGATATTGAAAGGTCATTCTAATGAAGGATATGGTTTGACATGGAGTCCTCTAAAAGAAGGTCACATACTAAGTGGTTCAAATGATGCACAATATGCTTGTGGGATATAAACGCTACATTTGGAAAGAAACTGCTTGAGGCCAATCAAATATTTAAAGGTTGATGAGGGAGCAGTTGAAGATGTTTAATGGCATTTCAAGCATGAATACCTTTTTGGCTCTCTTTGAAATGATTGCCATTTTCTCATATGGGACATGCGTACACCTGCACCTAACAAGCCTCAACAATTAGTTGTAGTTCATCAGAGTGAGGTTAACTCTTTGGCCTTTAATCCATTCAATGAGTGGCTATTAAAAAAAAAAAACTCAAGACAGTCAGATTTTGGTGTTAAACTGTGTTTGGTGATTACACAGCAGTTTCGTAGCGCGCTACGAAACTGCTGAAGATAATGCCTAACGCACAGCAGTTTCGTAGCGCACTACGAAACTGTTGTAGCTACATAATTCAAACTCTCAACCAATTTTCAAAAACTGAGGGAAATGTTTTGAAAAGGAAATCTCCTTCAAGGATCATATAACAGGTGTCAACATTCAACAAGGAAAAAACATGTGGAGAAAACATATATTTGAACTCCAAAATTTTTGTTATCAAGTGCTCTGAAATACCATAATTCATGATACGTCAGACAGTTTGGAAGAGTTCTTGTTCTCATACATGGAAAAAGGTTGACAACACATCAAGCAGGTGGCATTCTAATATATTTTGGTATAATCAAAGAAGAACAACATAGTTCATTAGTTCGAATATCTTTGAGGAAAACAAAAGGCAAATAAACAGGGGCAGTTTCCTGCTTTTCAGGAGCTAGGAAGAAGATGTGACATTAAAGACCAGCGGGCAGTTTCAAACACCCACTACAGCCAAACTAAAGGAGACCACTTGGAAGAGAACAAATCTTGATTGTAATAAATGCTATGCTCAGCATGATGTAGAATTAGAATCCTAATTGTCTCAGGTCTTTAAACTGCTAGTTAGCAGTCAGTTGTATTTATTAGTTAGTTTTAAAAGTTGAATAGGTGTCATAGGAAGTATAATTCGAATTCCCCTCATGTTGGAGGAGGAATCTCAACCTTGTAAAAGAATTCTATAAATAGGAGAAAGAGCAATGTACACAGGGTTGGAAATTTTATGAAAAACATTGATATTTGGCTTATGTAAGACTCTGTTTTGATAATACATGTTTGGCTTTACTTCTCAGGATTCATGAGAGATTTTATGTTCAGAATGTGTGATGTTGTCCTTTTCCTAATTCTTGCAGTGGTATGAATGCGTAATCACTTAGAATTCACTTGAGGTGCTCTAACTTCCTATATGCATTCATAGACTGTGTGGTCCTATCTGAGTTGTTATGTTCTGAATATTTTAAATGCTGAATGCCCTGACTTCTA
>APFE030992648.1:377157-400963 GCA_000404065.3 Pinus taeda
TGACATGGTGGCTTTGTTGTAATAATTCATCATTTTGTTACATTAGAATGAGTAAGAGTATGCATACATATGTGATGCAATGTAGAAATCATCACAATCCCAACAAGATTTAGATGGCTAGGGGTTACTTAGATTAATTTAGTGCCACTTGATCTTCTACTAGGAGGATCTATTATAGTTTTTGGTTGCATTCGAAAGGCCCAATAATGGTGCATTTGAGGTGCAATGGGAGCGTCTTGAGATATCCACTGAGGTAGATATCTTCTTTCTAAATAGTTTACAGTCATGTGGGGAGGAGTCCAACTAGAGAGACCATGGGGTAGGTAGATCATGGAGTGGGCATATCCATATGGTGACAATGATACAATGTGATGTGGAACCATGAGTATCGATCATATTTTGGATGTGGGAATCTAAGAAGTGGTCACAATAGTTGCAAAAATGTATATGGGTTACTAAAATTCATTTAGTGCTACTTGGTCTTCTCTTAGGAGGAGATATTATAGTTCTTTGTTGAATTCTAAGGGCCTAGTCAAGGTGCACTTGAGGTGCAATGGGAGTTCTTTGAGATATCCACAGATGCTATATTTCTACTTTTTAACTAGTTTACAATCATGTGGGGAGGAAGTCCTACTAGAGATACCATGGGGTAAGCAGATCGTGGAGGAGTAGGCATATCTATATGGTGACGGTGATGTAATGTGAGGTGGAACCATGACTATGAATCAAATTTTTCATATTGGAATATAAGTAGTGGTAGAATTAGTTGTGAAAATTTATAGGGTCCACCATCGATAGGATTACTTGGTCCTAGATGGGTATTCTTGAGAGGATAGTCCAAGGGATGACCTTTCGTTAGGTTCACCTAGTCTGTGCCATGTTAGTTTCATAGTTGATGTGGATTGTACATGGAAATTTGCATGAGTTCATTATTGGCTTATTGCTATGTAACTTATTCTTTGAGCATTATTTTCTAGTATGGCCCTAGATTAGGGTCTATGTGATTCCTTGCATTTATAATAGGATGATGTAGTGGAGAGATTCAATAATTAGAGAGGGAACTCAGTAAAGGAGACACTACTAGGTGGATGAAGTTGATGATTGGTGACTCATTATGAAATATATTATTTTGTAGTTCCTATATGCGAGGATGGATTTTTAATGATACTGGATGACTATTATTCCCCTAAGGGAGGCTCGGGGACCCATAGGCACATACTTTTCATTTATATTATTTGTTATTATTTTCTTTGTATTTCATTATATGCGTTATGTTTTTGACTTTACTTGTGGTCTACAATTCTAGATATAATGCCACATAGATGAGAGATATATGTATTTCATAATACGTTGAGCAGGGGAGTTCAAGTGTCGCTCCCAATATTGTTTGGGTGGATATGTTATGTTGAGGGGAAGCTTAAGGTCAGGTAATATACATGGTACAAGGGTTGTCATGATCATGAAACTAAGTTTTATCGGCCCCCAAGTAAAGGGGAAGCGTAGATGATGAGTGAGATGAGGAGATCTAGCATCTATGTGAGGAAAATTCTCAACTATAAAGGTAGGAGATATATATTGGATATAGGATGGTTGTCATTGTTGGAAGCATGGTGTTGGTATTGATGTCAATAATTGAGTGATTTGGGTGATGTGAATCGACGCCAACATTTGCGCTTGTACATGATGGACTAATGAATTTTCTATGTGTTCTGGTACTTGACATGATGCTTAGAGGTGTAATGATGCAGGTGTTGAAAGTGATTGCGAATATGGGTGGAGAAGTTCAATATTTCCACAAATCAAGAAACGAACAAAAAGTAAAGGGGGTAATTTTCATTTACAACATTGGAAGTCCAAATTTCTAATGAGAAATCAACGTTTCACACCCATATTAGTTGTGGATTATCTGCATTTGTAGTCCTACACATGGAAAGTGAAAACCAAAAGCTTTCCCACTGTAATTTCCCAAGGTAATTGCAGCATATCAAGCATGTATCGGTTGTGTTCACATAAGTTGATTTGGTGAATTGATCTGTGATTTGAAGTAAAGGTTAAAGTGGAACACAATGAATGCTTGATTTGGTCACCAAGAATAATGTGTAAATGAAATGAATGTTCAAGTAATCATTTTTATCTATTCATTGTGATAATTCATATTTGATTTAGTCTCTAGAGAAAAGGTGGAATGTATTAAATGTGTCCTGACAATCAATTTATAAATTTTATACTATGGATTAACCATGTTTTAATTGATTGGAGTGTTGACATGACCAACCCTATGTGTTAGTATAATTTCATGAATAATATATGGTGGTTGTGCACGTTCAAGAGTAAATTGATCCCTTACCTTTCATAAGATAACTATGTAACAAGTAAATCATTCTAAGTGTGACCAACTGAGAAAATTGTGATTTGGTGCATAATCCAGTGCATATTGATTGATCTAGAAATTTTGAATATGTTGTGGAATGATGGATCGAGAAGAAATGCGGTTTGAGGTTGATTAAAGATACCTATGCATGTGATATGAGTGTGTAATGGTCAAAGAAGAGATCACGTTACCTATGCAGTTGGAAAAGTATGTGAGATCAATGGAATTTTGCATATGGTGAGATTGTTGTAGTAGAGATGATGGTGTGAATTGAGTGATCTGAGTAATGGAAACATAGATTTAAATGAAATGTCATCTGAAAGGATGAATTGTGGTATGCATTGAATCAAATGGAAAAGTAAGTTGAGGAATAAAGTGTTGAGCGATGGATTTGGTCAAAGTTATGGGTGCGTAGCAATGATCTAGTTATGTAATTGTTGTGGAGAATTGGATCAAGCATATTGCAAAGTATTGTTAGAGTGTGACTAAGTGTAATGTTGTTGGTGTTTTTGTCATGAGTATTTTGTACGCTACTCTAGTTTCCTTGACTATGAATGGATGATTTGTTGCTTGTATAAGAATTGTATTTTCATTGCTATAGGGTTGAGTAAGGTTGATTATATATTGCTAAGTGGAAATTACATATTGTTGCATAATGTGTCATTGATGGTGGTAGTTGGTTGAGTGAGGTTTCCAAATTGTGTTATATATGTTATTATTCATAATGTGATGTTGGGGTTTGTCAATGCTGCAATTTTTGAGAAAAGATATTGTATGCTATTGTTGTTGTAGTATTGATGTATGTATGTATGTATGCTACTCCTACAGTATGGTGTAAGGGATTTTATTGAGTCAGAGTATGCTACTGAGTCTTGATGTGTATGGTTGAGTGAGGTTACCAGCTCAAGTGTGTTGATTCCACGTATATGCTAATAATGATGAGAGAATGTTGTTTCTAGGAGGATGACAGTGAGAGTTTGTTGATATATTGAGTAGAGATGGTTATTGTGCTAGGGTGTATATTGCAAACATATTTTTATGTTTTATGTATGTTTGAGCAGAATTGGATCCAATGTGAAAATGCGTGAAATGAGCTTCATAAATAATCAAAGGTTGGTGCCTTCAAGGAAAGTGGTGGCTTGTTGATCAGGGAGTAGAGGCTTCCTTCGGGTGGGTTTATAATAATAACTAGGGGTTTGGTGTAGCCTCCAACAAATCAGTGTATTAAAAGTCATTTGGGAGTGGGTGCTTCTAACCAAGTGGGATCCTGCACCTTATTGGGGCTTGGTGCCTTCAACAAATGGGTGCCTTCATATAACTGAGGATGTATATATTTCCATCATGCCGTGGTCTAGAGCAAGTGGGTGCTCACATATCTTGCAAATCAGTACATTCATATTGGTGGGTACTAGTATATGATGTAAATAAGATTTTATATAGTGGAAGAAGAAGATAATCATTTGGTGGTTATTATCTTCGAGGGTTTTCCACCTAATATATGGTGTCCATGTGTTGATGATTGTTTATGTGTTGCTATCATTTTTGCTTTGATGTTTTATATGTTTCTCATGGTTTATGAATGTGTTAATCTACTATTGTATATTCACTACCATTGCTTATATTTGGTGTTTCTAATTAATGATTTAGATAACTATTGTAAAGAGAAGTTAGAAGTTGTAATTGGTGATCCATTGAGCGCAATTATGGATCACCCCGCCCCTTGATGATTGTTTATGTGTTGCTATCATTTTTGCTTTGATGTTTTATATGTTTCTCATGGTTTATGAATGTGTTAATCTACTATTGTATATTCACTACCATTGTTTATATTTGGTGCTTCTAATTAATGGTTTAGATAACTATTGTAAAGGGAAGTTAGAAGTTGTAATTGGTGATCCATTGAGCGCAATTATGGATCACCCCGCGCCCCCACCCCCCCCCCTTGCTTTCAGTATTCCAAGCCCAACAATTGGTATCAGAGTTGGTACCTTCATGTGTAACTTGACCACTAGAAGGTAGGCTGAGTAATTTATTTATTTATTTATTTTATTTCTTTATTTTCTTTAATGTGATGGATAATCAAAGTTTATTTTTTCTCAATGTTGCAAGTTATTAGGTATGGAGAGAAAAGGTAAGTCTTGAGTTGTTATCTTCTGTATCTAATGTTTGGAGTATGGTGTGTAAAGGTTATGGTAAATATACCCTTTCAAAGAAAGTGTAGTAGTGAAATGCTCAAGCTAAATGTCTTCTCTTCAAAAATATCCACAATGCATATCTTGAGAAGCTAATGGATCTCAAATCTACAAAACATATATGTGATAGATTGTAGGTCCTATATGAATAAGGCATGAAAAAAACAACAACAACAAAGAAAAGAAGAAGAAAGGGTATCAAAAGAAAATTTCTCAACCAGATGAGACCTATCCCCGTAGTGCAAATAAAACAAATTATCATGAGGAGAAATATGAAAATGAAGGCACAAGAGAACTAGATGTGACACAACAAGGTAGATCTAAAGGTAAGGATGATTGTGATATATTTATTAGTTGTGCATTAGATGGTTTTGTTGTTATCCATGCAAAGTTGGATAGTCAAGATGAATGTGACAAACTGATGGTTATTGAAGATAGAATTGAATGGTTGTAATAGAAAAGCTATTTGTTAAATTTTAAAAGATCACAACTAAGAATAAATATGAGAAAATACTACTGAATTTTTTTTATGAGAAAGAGAATGATATCAAAGAATAAATCATAAATTTGAAGACCTACTTAGAACAGGCAAAGGAATTGAAGATGTGATGAGCAACCAACTAAATGAAAGAGAGGGTTGATGTGAAAAGCTAGAGGCTAAAGTTTTCTCAATGAGGAAGGAACTAGAAAAGAAAGACAACCAGCTAATGTTGGAGAAGAGTATAGAGATATTGGAAAACACGCTTCACATCCAAATATCTCCATCGATTAAATATAGTATGGGATTTCATAAGGGAGAATCTAGTTCATAGGAAGATGGAAACAGTAATGCAATACCTAAAAATATTGTAACTGGAAATGATAGTAATGTGAGCAACAAGAAAAGAGGCAAGAAATATAACCAACAACCAAGGAATGAACCAATAAGAGAATCTATGTCAAGAAGACCATTCGCTCCAAGAGAAGAGTATGGAAGATTTCGAAGGAGGAATATTAATCCCTTTTCTCCCTTGATGTATGATGTTGAATTTTATATTTTCCATAACTTTGGACATGTTGCAATCGACTATAGGAGAAAAATGTTCAGATCTTACCAGCAAAATATGCAACAACTTAGGATTCCACAAGGAAGGATATCCCCCGCAAAAATATCATCAACCTTCAAGTATACAAGTTCATTCTATACTTATTATTTCTCATGTAACATGATTGGCCATAAGTAAGTTGATTACAGATCTCATGCATAGAGGGGAAGTATTGTCAATGCAAGGAAGAGATATAATGTGAATAGTAGAGGGCATGATCCTCTTTCTTCATGTATAGGTCATGTGAGATGTTATACATGTAACAATCTTGGTCACATGGCTAGATATGGCAAGCTATCTAGTTTCTCAAAGAAAATTAGGAAAAAGGAAGAGCTTATCTATAGTAGGCCTAGCAAAAAGCTAGAGGTGAATGTACATACCAAAAATAAGCTTACCAAAGGTTCAAAAAGAAAGAGGAGCAACACGTTAAGTGTGATATCTCTCTCTCTCTCTCTCTATGCACACTTGAAGAAGATCACAAATGGTACATGGAAAACAAATGTTCCCATCATATGTCCGGAGATAAGAGTAGGTTCCTCTCCTTAAAGAAAATCAAAGGTGGCTATGTTATTCTTGGAGGTAATGCCATAACTAAGATGTTAAGCAAAGGTAAGGCCAATTCTGGTGATACGAAAACAAATGCAAATGCTATCTTTTTTGGTTGAAGGATTAAAGCATAATATATTGAGTGCGATTGAGATGGTTGATGGAGGAAAATAAGTCACAGTCAATTCCAAAGGATGTAGTATCCAAAAATAAGGATCGAAGAGGGTGATAGAAAAAGGAATTAGAACACCATAAAAATGTATATGTAAAGGAAGAGAAAGAAAAAGTAAGAAACTGAAAACCATTTCTTCCTCTTCAGACTCTGAGTAAATGAAGCCAAGTCCCACCGCAATCCATTGTTACCTGGTTTATATTTAGAAAAGGTTGTAGAATGGAATATTGAGGCAAACGTAGTCTCATGGGGAGCATATGGAAGCATCATGAGTAGTGTTGTAACCCTAGAGACATGTCATGGCTGCAGGGAACCAATGCCTAAGACATCAAAAAAACTGATAAATATTTTGAAATAGATGGCTGGAGGGGTTAAGCATGAGATTGCAATGAATTCTATAATTCAAAACCATAGCCTTCAAATCCACATTTCCAGAAACACTGAGGATTGCAAGGTCTTTGATCTAAATAAATGGTTTATAAGGCAAATGAAGGAGGACAGAGTTTAAACTCTGGTAGTTAAGAATCTAAATTCAAACCTCTGCAGAAAGAATTACAAAGAGACTAAGATGTTGTGAGATAATTTATGGAACATGGAGCACCCTTTAAGGGTCTTAAATTTAAATTACACGAGTACTGGCGAGTAAATTCATGAAGTATTAAATTGAGAGAATCTGTTGCATCATACACCATTCCAAAAGAAGCAGAAAACATAAATGAAGTACTACATACAAGAGGGAAATCAACAATGACAACATTTCCCAATGTTGGAATCAAAATTGGTTCCTATTATAGAGCTTTTGAGAGATTTCTCTCTTTCATAGCTTCATGACTAGCCGGAATTCAAACCCCTCAATAAATTTCATTAGGACATTTATTTTCCTCCCTTGGACTCACAATCTAGAATTGGTTACAAAACTATGTCTAAAAAGTTATACAATTGTCCCAAAAATATCATTAGGGGATTTTTGAGGTCTAAAATGGGCTTCCTATGGAAATCATAAAATAATAGTGGCAATAATAAGATAAGATTAGATTACATCATCAAATTTTAGAGGGAAAAAAGAAGAAAAATAAATTTTCAACTCGTATTTTCAACTTATCTCCCTATGGCTTTGCTTAAATTTCCAGCAGAAACACTCATTGGACGAAAATTCTGAGTCCTCATCCAAGTAGTACCCATGTTGAATACTTTCGATGAACCCTACTACAGGAAAACTGAGAAATACATGGGAAACATGATTGCAATCACATTTTTTCATGTATTTCTCATTTTTCATGTAGCACGATCCATCGAAAGTATGCAACATGGGTACTCCTTGGATGAGGAATTAAATTTTTCATCCAACGAGTACTCTCGCTCGAAATTTGGGTAAAACCTTAGGGAGATAAGTTGAAAATATGAGTTGAAAAAGTAGTTCTATTATTTTATTATTTTTTTTTATTTTTACTCTTTTACTCCAAAAATGGTGAATCATCCCCATGGTTGAAATCATTATCTTGAATCCTAGTGGTTCTTATAAAATTTATTTTGGTTTTACATTTTTCTTAGGAGGCTCATTTTAGACTTCAAAATTCCCCTAATGTTTCAAATAAATATGACCTTTTTTAAATATCATATATGTAATAATGAAGGACCAATCTACAAACTAGTGCCACACCCGAGATCACAATGCTGAAAAGAGTGAAGGCTTTTCTCTATGAAACCCATGTGACTGCATTTTGAAAGTACACTAAGAAATGCGATTTGAGATTATGTCTGATTGTTGCATTTGCTCGAAGAGTTGAAAAGCCTTTGTTCCTGTTGTGCTATTATACTGAGATAACTCACTTCTTTGTGTTATATCATCTTTAATGTTGGAGTTTGGTTGCTAGCATAACTGCATAAAACATTTTATTACATTTCAACAATGCCTAACCATCTTGTATCCATGAAATCTAGGAGGTCAATGGCATCAAATTCATCAACCAACATGCCATATTGTTAAGCCAAATGTTCTATGGAGACGAGCCTATGCAACATACAAAAATTCCTTCTTCTAAAAACTATTGGGTAACAACACGCTGTGTTGGGCCACCCCAACAACTACCCAACAACTACCAAGTCTACAGGTCAATGTTTGGATAGATCATATTCAAGTAGCTCAAACTCAAGGCTCTCCTTCTTGGTGAATTAATTGAATGCAATGAATTGTGTAATCTGAGAATGGTATCCATAACTTCTTCCTTAATTTCTTTCCGGATACGGAACCTACATAATCAATTTTGGCAAACACTTGTGTAATAGAGCCTATAAGACCGAAATAGACAAATCATTCATCATATGTCATAACATAATTGAAAAAATGAGTTAACTACATTATATCATAACATATATCAATGGGTTTTAATATTTCCAAAAGTTTTTGCATCGCGAAAAACATCAAATGCCCAATTCAAAGGCTCCTATAATGTCACATTCAATATTTATAAGAGCTTTATATTTTACCAATGCAAGCATGTTTAGATATTATAACTCTTTTAACTCTATTATAAGACACATGTTCCACTTATACCAACTCACAAGAAAGTATTGCAAGCCAATATACTTTGTAGATGCATGAAAAGTGAAAGAAGTGAATCTCCATCTATGATTTCATTCTCATAAATAACTATGGGCAATCTGCCATTTGTAACCAAAAAAACCCAAAAATACAAGGAAATAGAGAGATTCTCTTATGTCCTTGGCACTCTATGACAAGTGGGTTTGGCCGTCACCATTATATGCATTTTCAATTGGGCCCAAATCCAATTCTGCATGGCAGTTCAATGCAATCTAGTCTTATTCAAATATCATTTGTTCATATTTATGCCCCAATGTCTTTATCCCTTTATATATGTGCGCCTTGATTACTGTGTCTGCCATATATAGTAGAGATCATAGAATTTGTATCATTTGGACACTCCAGCTGACATAATGACTGTTGGACCATGCACGCGTGAAAAAATATGTTGGGCTCACTTTAAAAAACTAATTAATCCATATGCATGGTGATTAATAGGTTGAAGGACACTAACCACATCAATTAAGTGAGATTATTTTCGATAATTTATATATAACAAGCCTCACAGCTTATCCTGATGCGTTGATCTCTTGTACCATTCCTCAGTGCGCTCGATGTCTTGTATATGTGATGGCTTGGTTTCATAGCTTGTTTGTGAGCTATCATATTTGGGCTACAATAATACATACCCCATGGGATTTCTAGCTCAATTTTCTTGAGCTTCTTAATAAGAGGCTCCAATTATACATACCCCATGGGATTTCCAGCTCAATGTTCTCAATCTTCTTAATAAGTGGAATCCCAAAGAGAGCCCTCTTGGCATAAAAGGTTGAGCATGCTTTTTATATTAAATAATTATTAAAAAAAATTCATAAGCTCCAATAAAATGTTATCTTGAACCCTCCCCCAAATTTTTCTTTTTATATTATATATTTTTTAAAATTTTGTCTTAACCTCCAATAACTATTATCCTAGAGCACTCATTTTTTACCATTTCCTAAACTTCACTTGAAAAAATTTCATTTTTTCTCTGGGTATGATTACATTACAACAATTTGATTGCAGAAGAAATGAAGATGAGTTTCATTAGAAACATGATGTGACCAAGAGGGTAAAGTCAAGACCAAGTCCGCAAGATCAATAAGAAGTTTGGAAGGTACATGAGCATAGAGAGAGCCATGAATCGAGTTAAAGGTTTACATATTATTTTTCATGTTGCTTTTACTCCATTTTTGTATCAATTCATGAGTGAAGATTATTTCTTTACCCATGTATGATTTTGTTTATCATTTGGCAAGTTGGTTGAGTAGCTAGTGTTTCAATCATGCATAATAGGAAGTCTTTTTTTTAGCTATCTATGCACTTTTAAGTGTAAATAAGTAGCCTGTAATACCATTGTCTAAGCCCTATTATCATTATTCAGATTTGTACTATCATCTTTTATCATTGGTAATGTTGGTTGTGAAGTCTTGGCTTTAGTAGGTGTAGTCTCTTGCATGTTGCAAAGAGCTAGTAGAAAATACATTGAAAAACAATTTTGAAAAGTTGATTGTAGCCCCAACACACATTCAAGGGGAGCATGTTCAACAAGGCAAAGAGCAAGAGCATGTGAATCATTTCCAAATTCTACAAGAATATCATTGTTGGCATTTATGTTTTATTTTCTGTAGATGACACAAGAATGAGCAAAATTTTGTTTGGTTTCTAATGTCTATTTGCAAGTGTAGTTGATCATGCCTATCAAATATTTCATAAAACATGTTGTCAACATGGTGTTCCAATAGAGGTTTAACTAAATTTTTCCATTGATGTCAAAGGGGGAGAATGAAACCAATGAGCTAATGGAGAATAAAATCTAGTGGAGAAAACCAATTGGTGATGTGCTTGTGGCATTGCCATCAATACTGAAGGGGAAGATTATTGGCAACATGGTGTTGGAATTGATGTCAATAGTTGAGCCAATTGTGTGATGGAAATCGATGTCAATAATTGTGCTTGTAAATGATGGACTGATGCATGTTTCATGTGTTATGGTCCTTGGCATGATTCTTAGAGGTGTAATGATGAAAGTGTTAAAGGTGGTTATAGATATGGGAAGAGAAATTTGAGTTTTCCCCAAATCAGGAAACAACCATAGATTAAAAGTGGGATTTGCATTTGCAGCATTAGTAGTCCATATTTCCAATGAGAAATCAATGCTTGCAACCTAGATTAGTTGTGGATTATCCACGTATGTGGTCTTTTACATGGAAAATTAAAACCTCACTCCTTCCTAGTGTAATTTTCCAAGGTAATTGCAAGCGGTAGAGCATGTATGGGTTGTGTTCACATCAATTAATTTAGTAAATCGATTTAGTCTACAAAGTAAAGGTGAAAGTGGAACATAATGAATGTTTTATTTGGTCACCAAGAATAATGTGAATGTAATGAATGTTCAAGAAATCGTTTTGATCTGTTCATTGTGATAAGTCCAATTTTATTTACTCTCCAGCGAAAAGGTGGAATGTCTTCAATATGTCTTAGCAATCAATTTATAAATTTTCTACTGTGGGTTAACAAGATTTAGTTGATTGGAGTGTGGACATGACTACTCCTATGCGTTGTATAATTGCATGAATAAAGTATGGTGGTTATGTGTATTCAAGAGTAAATTGATCTCCTACCTACCATATGATAACCATGTAATAGGCAGGGAAACTTTTAGGGGCTAATCTTCGCAAGTGGGCTAATTTCCCATGCTTTTTCCAAAAAAAGAGATTCGTTAATTTCCATTTTTTCTAAAATTTATTCACCCAAATTTTATATCATAATATTTCTTGCCTTGAAAAATGTCAAAATTTTATATAGATCTTATATAAAATTATTAGAAATTTGAATACTTTTAGTGAAACGTTGCCAAACATTTTACAAATTCCATATTATGTACTAGTGACATTCACCAAGGTTTCTAAACTTTAACATAAATTTCCATCCTTAAAATTTTCCTTGGTAATAGGTACAACATTTTAATGTTTTTTGTATGTTTGTGTAGAGGGAGATTGAGTGTGAAAATGTATGAGGTGAGGTCCATAGAGAATTGAAGGTTCATGCCTTCCAATCAAGTGGTAGCTTGCTGATGGGGGAGTAGAGGCTTCCTTCACGTGGGTGCCTGAGAACAACTTGGGGGTCAATGCCGCTAGCAGACTGGTGTCTAAAAATCCATTTGGGAGTGGTTGCTACCAAGTAGGTGGTTTCCTACAATTTATTAGGGTCGATGCCTCTAGCAAATGGGTGTTTGCATATAGTTGTGGAAGTGGGTGCTTCTATCAGGTCATGGCCAGGAGCGAGTGGATGCTCACATATCTCAAAAGTTGGTACTTGCATATTGGTGGTTGTGAGTATATGATTTAAAGAATATTTTATATAAGAACAAGAATAAGACATGCATTCAGTGGTTTTTCTCCTAGAAGGGTTTCCACCTAACATATAGTGTCCACGTGTTGATGATGGTTTATGTGTTTCTCTCATGTTTGTTTTGATGTTCTATATGCTACTCATGATTTATGAATGTCTTAATCTATTATAATATATTTAACATTGTTGGTAATATTTGGTGTGCTAATTAATGCTTAAGATGACTATTGTAAAGAAATGTTAAAATTTGTAATTGGTGATCCATTGAGCACAGTACTGATTCACCCTCCCCAAGAGTAAGTTATCCTTATACTCGGGGTCACCAATTGAAATGATCACCATTAATGCTCCATCACATTCATAATTGGAATTTCATATCTCCACCATTAGTAGTTCATTTTCATAATTACCTTCCTTCCATTGGCCAATGTAGAGACTAGACATTAGGGCCCCTAGCTTTTGTAGTTTATTACCGGCTGCACAATGCAAATCACCATTTTCATTAGGGAACACATCCTTGCATTATCTACATTCTCACCAATATCTTCTTTTTTTTAGTAAGTGTGCAAATATTCTACAAAAGAATATATTCTCCCATCATCATTCCAATTCGTCATTTCTAGCAGAAATCCTAGTCACAGTTGGTTGAAGCATTTACTGCACATGTTTCCAAAATCCGCTTGGTACCCCACACTAGCCTTCATTCAATCCTTATTATTCCCTACTAGAGATTCGCCCTCACTTATCTCCTTGTAGATACCAATCCTTTTAGTTGAATACACCTGAAACCATGATGTGTCAAGTATCCCTTCTAGTGGTTCTCCCCACTCCAAATTTGTGCATGTCACACTTTGTATTAGATGTCACCCCTTTATCCATTATCAAATTTTCTATCTCTAAGGGATGCCCACGGTCTCCGCTTTGTCTTTGTTGATATGGTTCATCATGCTCCCATATCATTTCATTATAGTTTGGTATCTATTTTTTTTTGTAAGTGCATTTCTGATGGGCCTTTTACCTTAGCCATTGTGTCTTCTTTCCTATCAGCATCAACTCACCTATTCTAAGAATAAATTAGTATTTTGGTTCTCATTCCCATGCATAATGATGGACATTCGAAAGAGAAAGGAGAGTCAGTAGTTCTCTTTGCCTCTATTTTCCCCTTGGTGTTGAACTTTAACACTTGTTCACATCAAGTTCGATCTTACCTTACAATAATTGTAGTATTTGTTTTTTTTCAAAGACCTATGCACATAATTAATTTTCATCAATCAATAGTTTGTACATTTTTTTATCACGTTATGCTTATGGGGTTATTCTAGTTAAAACTCCTTTTTGTATTAAATAAATAGATATTATATTTAAAGGAAAGAAGAAAGAAACAAAGGTAAAAAAATAATAATAAATAATATAAACAAGATAGGGTCAAACATAATTAAATATTTAATATTATAAATTAAACCAAAAGACTAAAGGGTACTTAAGGGATAATAATATAAAACCAATTATTAAATAATTAAATAAAAAGTTACTCTTGAAATTAAGAGTAAAAGGATGGATAACAATATTAGGATGAAATAGGTAAAGGAAGAATAATGATAATGGAATGAAGAGTCAATAAATAAGAAGTGAAGACAAAAATTAAATTATTGATAAAGTTGTTTGATTATAATCTTTTAGGAAATCTTTTTTTATTACTTATTTACTTTATTAAAATATTTAGGTTGTTTATTAAATTCGAAGCATTTTTTAATAATATAACAAGAGTAATCAGGGGTAGAAGTTAAGGTTTTGGTTTGGTAAAAGAAAATTATTGTTTTAGTGTTTATTTATTTTGAAATATGCTTATAAATGGTGTTAGATATATGTTCTTAAAAATGAGTATGAATGTTTCTTAACATAAGTGTGAACAATTGATTAATCAATTTGACCAATATATATTTGCAATTTTAGTAAGAGACAATCATATAATAAAATAAATTTTGAAGAACATTGATTGTTTGTTATTTTATGGAAGAAAAAATAATAATAATAGGTTAAAAAGGGAAAGAAAAACAACTAGAAAAAGAAACACAATGGGAGAGGGTTGTGGTTATATTTGAGTAGATTTCATCAGGATAATATTGGTTTAAACCAAACAAAGTAGGATCTTAATTTCAATAAAAAAAGGTTGGTTAGTCTTATAGAAAAACACAATAGGGTGGGTGAATAGATGAATGAAGAGGAGGTGGCTTGACATGTACAAAGAGAAGAAGCAAAGCAGTTGGTGAATGGATGAATGAAGAGGAGGTGGCTTGACATGTTCAAAGAGAAGAAACAAACATTGGTTGAAGAAAGATAAAATAGTAAATATATTTTGAGGAATTGAAAGAGGGGATCTCATTATGGGAGACATGAATGAAATATGTAATATAAAAGAAAGTCTAAGACAATTGTGGTAAATAAGATGACGTAAAAAAACAAAACATTATAATTCTAGAACATATCAATCCCAAAATATACTATCATATGTTAGGATATATTAACACATTTAAACAAACTCAAAACATATGACAATGCGAAAATATTGCATGGTTAGAAAATTAGTAACTTAGCTCTTTGAAGCTTTTGCCCTTTTCTAGCCACTTTTACTTGATATTTGGAAGAAATTGGTCAGAAACATAAGTTTAAATTGTGTTGTGTGTGCATAATGCTAGTGCCTAAACATTTTTAGAATTACTAAGTTAATTTTAGTAATCACTAATTCTAAAGTATAAATTTTTTTTCTTTCCTACCACTATCATGCATCCTTCGCATGTTAAATTTACTATTCCTGTAATTTCAGTTTATATTCTGATAGCAATTTAAATTAGAAATTGAAAGCTTCCAGCTCACCGTAAACTAATGGGCAGAGTCGGGAATACCAAACTTGGAAAAAGTATAATCACTCGTGAAGAGGATTTCACTAATGGTTCACTAATTATCTTCCCAGACAAATTGGATGCCTATTCAGAAGGATTCACATCGAAAAAAACATCATTTCTAATCATCTCATGCTTTTTCTTTGCACCATCCCACCATGCAGATTTGTATTGAGAATTCTTTGAAGGTTTGTTATGCGGAGTTTCATGTTTCACAAGAAGGTTTTCAATAAAATGTCATCTGATTTAATAATCTAATTTCCTTTCTTCAGGAACAATCTTTATAATTTTTTCCCTATTAAAAACAGTTAACATTTTTCCTTTATAAATTTTCCATTATGAAAATATGATTCAATTGAAATTTTGATTATTTTTAATATTAAATTAAATTCAATACAATCTCAAAATCACTACCTTATTTGCATCGTACAATATTACCATTAATATTCAAAACATTTTTTCCTTACCAATTTCAAATTAAGTCTTTTGGATTTGCATTATAATTATTATACCAGATTAAAAAAAACAATTAATAAGACTAGAAAAAGAACTCTTACCAGCTTTAGACAGGTAACGAGAAATTTATAAATACACCCATCCAAAATAGTTTGAATTAAATTTCTTGACTTGAACACCGCCAATTTTGGTAGATAAAAAGAAAGATAACTCATACTAATTTTTTACTGGATAGAATATATATATATATATATATAGATTTTGTTTTTTTGGCTAAGAGTTCATTTTCTTCGATGTAAGGAAACAGGTTAACGGCCCAAGATGCAGAGGACTCTGGCAGGAGTGAAAGCCTGCTCCCTTACGGACCATCAGTGAGTTATTACAGATGGCGTGGTTTTCCTTGATAATGATGATGAGTCAAATCAACATTTGTGAATAGCAGCCAGAGATAGCTGTTCTCACTGTTGGTTTGACACCTGAGTTTGATGGGTTTTGCCACCTTCCGAAAGAAAAAAAAAAAAAAAAAAAAATTTAGATTCCTTAACCCGTTAGATTCCGTAACCCGTTTAGATTAAGAATCGATATTCATTCAAATGCGAAGGATAACTCATACTAATTTTTTTAGTAGATTGAAGAAAAATGATAAACTCTTAAAAAGTTTAGATTCGTAACCCGTTTAGACTATGAATCCATATTCATACAAATGCAAATGCAAATGCAAGATGCAGTTGTTTGTGTCTTCGTTTCTTAAATAATTCAATAGAACACAGTAAATCATACTCCAAGAAATTCAAGGGCAGATTCGGGAGTTTAAACCAAATAGACATCGTGGAGTTTTATCACTGGATTGATTGAGGATGTCCAGGATTTTATTCCCATACTAGAATTAGGTCCAAGATTTAAGATGAAATCTCTATAGGATACTAATTCAAATTGCACACTGAAAAACCGCTTCCTAAAGGTTTCAGTTAGAATTTTTGGCTTTTAAGCAGACTATAAACACCTATAGAGATTCCCCAGACATTGTTAAATATCGTTCAAACCACAAACAGGACCATTGATCCTGTAAAATATTGAGGAGATCCACTAATGTCACTTAACGTAACAAGTTAACGGAAGGAAACCCAACCGGAACACTGTGAAAAGCACCATTAATGAAGAAGTCACCTGCAAGGTCAGGAGAAAGAGAAAGAGCCATGGATGGAATTCAAAGAGGAGCGCGAGAAAGATCTCATGATCATAGCTTTTAAGAATGAAGGAGAGGATTGAGATTAAATTAATTTGGTTGTTAAAAATAGTTTGGACCAATTTTTTTTTAATAGTGATTCAATTCCATCAAAAAAAAAAAAAATTTATCTTAAACCTTGATAACTATAATTTAGATTTATAAAAAAATCAAATATATACAGAATTTTAAAATATGAGAAACCAAAAATAAAAATGCCAGTAAAAACCAGTACATAGAAACTAGAAATAACAGAAGAAAATCTTAGAGAGCAGCTCATGAAGACCTGGAGGGTGCTGCTAAGACTAAACCCTAGAGACCTGGATTTAGCCACCACTAAACCAGGTGAGAATGCGAAGGCGTTCATGAAGACCTGGAGGCCGCTGCTATGACTAAACCCTAGCCACCTCGGTTTAGCCACCGCTCCTCAGAGAGCAGTTCATAAAATATGGAGGTGTCTGCTGCGACTAAACCCTAGCTACCTGGATTTAGCCACCGCTCATCCCTCATAGTTGTAACTGACTCACTACCCTATTTATTCATTAAAGGAATAAATCAAATCAAATCCTTGTCTAACTAATTTAGTCAAACATGTTACCCATGAGGAAAAAAACAAACAAACAAATTCTCACTAACCTATGTGCCCACTGGGATTTGTCGATTCCCGAGTCATGACTCGGAAAAAAACAGATTCTCATCCACCTATATGCCCACTGGAATTTGTCGATTACCGAATCATGACTCGCCGGAATCATGACCTGCTCTTTTAACCAATAAAAAGAACTACAGTTTTCTATTTGCCCACTGGGATTTGTCGATTCCCAAATTATGACTCGCTGTCCTAACCAATAAAAGGCAAAAGAATTTTCTATATGCCCACTGGGATTTGTCGATTCCCGAACATGACTCGCTGTTTTAACAAATAGAAGGCAAAACAGTTTTTGTAATTGATATTATTGTTAAAAAGTTGTAAATGGCAACCCAATTTTTTTTTATAAAACTAATTTTCCGGCATTTTGTGAATAATGATGATAATAAATTAGATCGTGCCAAGGATGCGGCGACTATGGCGCCAGCAGCAAGGTTGCGAAAATAGGGATGAACCTTGCCGGATTCAACCTGATTATTCCGGCAGGTTCGTAAATCGCCGCATTCAATCTGATGATTCTGGTAATGATTCTGGTAAGAGTAGTTTAAGGAGGGAATAGTTCCGAGGATGTGCTTTGTTTTTTACAGGTCATGTTGTTTAATTTTGGGCAATTTCCAGATTTCTCCCGGATCAAATTTCCAACTCAAGATCAAATTTCCAGATTTCTTGCGTCGGAAATTGTCAGCCAGTTAGACAACGCGGATTCTACCGATTCTGGTAGGTTCGTTAAATACCGAGAACATGGAGAGTCCCCCGATTTAAGGAGGCGGAAACGGATTCGGGAAAACAAAAACATGATCAAATTGGACCACAGTTGATTAACAATTTCGAGAAGAGTCCGGCTCCTCTATTTATGGCAAAGCAAAAAGCATGAATAACTGCTAGAGCCTTGCAATTCTATACGGTCGCTACATTCGCCATCGGTTACTTGCCCATCTAATTCTTACCCTGTCACCCTGTTCTTCAGCAGAATTGCCATGGGTTCATCGGCTGTAATTTTTTTGGGTATCCTGATTTCCGCGAGTCTTGTTTCAGCAGCAACGAAGGACCTCAATGCCCCACAGAGAGACACCAATACCGCTCAATTTATCAAAACCTCGTGCGATCTGACTCAGTATCCGGCGCTCTGCGTCTCGTCGCTTTCTTCCTTCCCGGGTTCTCTGAAGCCCACATTGACAGACATGGCGAAGGCGACCGCAAATGTGAGTCTGGGTCATGTTCGTAATGCTACCAACTGGATCTCTAGCCAGAAAGGCAGAAGCCCTAACTTGAGTGAACCAGAAAAAGCGGCGCTCGAGAATTGTATTCAGAATTTCAACGACATCAAAGACGAGCTTCGCGAATCTCTGGCGGCGCTGAAGCACCTGAGGCGGAACACCTTCGACGCTCAGATGGACGACGTGTTGAGCGGGATGAACCAAGCTTTCACCAACGAGGACTCCTGCCGCAGCGGCTTTAAGGGTGTGGATGGACATGTTAAGCTCCAGGTTACGGACCGCGTGCAAAACGTGCATGCATTTATCGCTAATAGCCTCTCTCTCTTTAGCGCAGTGGCTGCCACTGGAGCTGATGGAAATGCGATCGAAGTGTGAGCGCAACAGAGGTTACTGGTCTTTCAGAATCATTCATTCCACTACTTGATATTTATTATTATAAATTGGTTATAGTTTTTGCCTTCTACTCTTCTCGCAGTGTTCCAAATTTTAGGGTTTTGGATTAATTCTGCTGGGTTTTGAAAAAACAGACATCCGTTATGCTGTGAGAAATTCTTGTGACTGCGACTGTATATTGCAGTTGGTATTATTTTATTTTAAGTTTTACTTTTGATTTGATTTGAATAAGAGAAAATGACCTACAGATCTGTAGGTGCTCGCCGGATTTTAGCCCGGCCTTAGCCCCTTCATGTAGCTGTTTTCTTATTAATCCCTGGGAATATAGGGATCACCTTGTACTGAAAAGGCCAGTTGACTTTCTAATCTTTCTAATTAATCTATGTATATTTTTTATGTTGGTTTTAGGGAAAAACTTGTTAATTTAGAGTTGTTTCTTATTGGTTAGTAGCTTAATTTAGAGTTGTTTTTTAATTGGTTTAAAAAAAAGGATAGGGTTGTTTTTTATTGGTTAAAAAAAATAACTTATATAATAGTGAAATGTTTAATCAATATTAATTGTTAATGAATTGAGATTTTTGTGATTTATAACATTTTTAAGAAAAATTTTAGGGTAAATTATATGTAGAAAATTTGTATGGATACGTTTCAAACCAACTAATATAGTTTATAAGAAAATGTCATTCAACAAAAAATAAAACACATTTGAAAAAACCAAAAATCACTTAAAAATTGACTTAAACTTTTTACATAACTTATGGCCTCAGAGCATTATTGATTAATTTTTTTCAAGTGAGGAAAGTAATATACCATGATATGTGAAGTCTAATTAATTTAGCTTTGAAATGGTATTAAATGAAGTTTATATTATAAAATATTTTTAATTTTATTTATTTCATTAAAATTTTTGAATTTAATATTAATTTAATTATCTATATAATTTTCATGATTATTAATATATTTATTTATTTATTTCTCAATCTTAAATTAAATAAAATAATGATTTATAGTTGAATAAGTTTTTATTTATATGGAATGGATATGGATGTCACCGGGCTCCAATGTGATGGGTTGCTTTAGTTTCCATTTTTTTATATCATCCTTTAAATTAATTAATGAAAATTTTATGAAGAATCAAGATCACCACTGGGGAAATGAATGTATTTGAAAGTCTCCAAGGGAATAGTAGTATATTTTCCCTAGTTTATCAGGGAAAAGTAGAATCTTTGCATTTGTTAATACAATATTAGTTGAATGGAATGGTGTTTCATTCAACAATTTTATGTGACCAAAACAACAATTCTGCAAAGATATAACTACTTATGAATAATCTTTTTGATCATAGAATAATTAATTAACTATAAATAAAAAATATTTTTGATCCTAGAATAAGGGCAAAAAAATTTCTTTATAATGATGGAAAGAGGAGCCTTTTTATATAGAATATATATTTTCTATCCAACATATGTGGAGTAAAGGCTATCCAAATCTACAGTAGAGTAAAGACTATCCAAATCTATAGTTTACACAATCTTAGGTGATGGAAGGCAGTGTGATTGGGCAATTTTTTTAAAGATATATGAATAATCTTTTTGATCATAGAATAATTGTGGAAAAATTTCTTTATAATGATGGAGGAGTTCCCTTTACGTAGATTATATATTTTGTATTCAATATATTTTGAGCAATATTTATCCAAATTTATAGACTGTGATAGAGTGCATTATGATTGACCACAATTTTTTATAATGATAGTGTTTTGGAAATTCAAAAGTAAGATTTGATCCCTCTAGGAACTTGCTAAAAAACCTTTATAAACATAAAATAAAAATGGACTATGGTCTTGAGAACGCATGGTATTAGCCCATGATATTCATGTGGAATATACCTTATTTAAAGGAGGAAATTAAACCAACCCAGATCCATCTTAACCAAATGGCGAGAGGATCAAATCTCTTGATATGTAAACCTCTTTAAGAGTGAAAAGAGATTTGATCCCTCTAGAAACAACTTAATAGATCTAAAATTAAAATATATCTAAATTAGTTCTTATATAAAATGTAGATTTCATGTATCAAATTAATATAAAAAAATAAAAAATGTTTACATTGTTACATACCCGTTGAATACTCAATTTACAAGCGACGTAATCTCACATAATGGAGGGAATTGCCATTGACTAGACTTGGCATTTGTATAGTTATGTTATGATTTTCTTTGATGTTAAAATATACGACACTTTCATGTACCATATGTGATGGATATTGCACTACCACAACAACCCACCTCGAAAACCATATGTAGCTTATGGGAAGACAATATCCTTTATTCATATAAGTCAAAAGAACCAAAAATGTGGTTTTTTTGTTTCTTTGGTACTTTTAGAGGTTGCTCGGATATTAGACTAGCTACCGCAGGTCAGGAATGTGAGGTGGGTTATCATCGCTTATTGGTACGATCACTAGGGATGCAATTGTAGAGGTTAGGTTATCTTTTATTGTTTCTTCATTTATCCATTATGAAGGTGATCAAATTTGAATTTACTTTAAAATAATTTTTGTTATTATAAATTCGTAATAGTATTTTTTTTTGGTTGAAGATGATAATATTTCAAGGATTTACATGGAAGTTGTCAAGAAACATTGTGAGGGATGGCATTCCAAGAAAACCCATTTAGAATGAAAGATATGATAAAAATAATTTAATGAGGTATAAATGAAGGAGAGTGGTAATTGAGAGATTAAATTTGCAAACCACGAGTCTATAGATAATAATATGATAAATCATCATATAGCTCATCTCATTGTAATCGGTTTTGTAATCAGTTTATGGGCTAATGAAATCCCCAGTAAGTTTGGGTTTCTAATATGTTTTGTTGTGAATCTTTGTTATTATATGTGTATAAATATTGATAATGTGGTGTTGTGGCCACCAACAACCCCCCTCCTTATGAAGTGTTATTACTAATACTAAATAAGTGGGGGCCCTTAGTAAAAAATTTAAAAAATTTAATTAGTGTTATTAGATGAAACTTACAACATCATGGACTTACGGAAATACCTTTGGAGAATCTAAAAAACCTAAGTTTCATAATAAAGAAAGTAAATTCGCTCCTTAAAGAGAGATCGCACTGCACAAAGAATGATAGAATACCTTCTAAATACGCCAAAATGATAAAAAAAAGTGAGATTGCGACGTGAAACTCCATCGCATCGCATGCATTAAGAAAAACTCACATTAAAAAACTTAAAATCACAGATATGCGATATCGCATATCGCACATCGCAAAAAGCACATGAATTACACATAATGATTATAACGAATAAGCGATCCTGCGATCCGCGATCCTATGATCTTGTGATAGTGCGATCAAGCAACCTTGCAATAGAACAACACGATGCAATTGCGGAAATGCGATACAGCGATCTGCGATATCGCAAAGCAAAATTGTAAGACCTCTCCATCGCAGTTGGTTCTGGCTCATTATTCGAGAAAACGTTTTAGGCCAAGAACTGGTCATGCACTTTAATGCGAATTAATGAGTTGTTGCCAGTTGTTAATGAAGTATGGTGTTGTGTTTTTCGAAGAACTAGTTCATGTAAGATGGTGTGTTTTGCATATCTTCGGCATTTAAGGTTTTCTTGTCGTTATTTTTATCATTACTTCCACCTCAATTGTAAACTGCAGGAACAAAGGATGAAGCATTATACAGGGCAGTACGCAGGAAACTATGAGGAGGAAAGACAGTACTCCAATGTCCATTTCGGAAGGCACACCTAACCCACTTGAGGGAGAGAGAGAGTCGCAAAACTCTTCTGAGGCATCCATCACAGATTTCTCATATCCAGCCACGTCTGAATGGGTACTGAATGATGCTGATACCAAAAACAGACAGTCTAATGCTCAGGATCAAGAGCTCACGGAATCACTATTTTTACAAATTTTCAGCTTTATACCTGATAAGAGAAAAAGGCGTAAGAGGCGAAAAACGCATCAGGGAAGCCCAGATCAAGAAACAGAGGCAGTTTCTGATGCGTGATTAGCGCTTATCGCGAATCGCTAAGAAAACTTGCTCGAAAAGGAAGGCTCCTAATTACTCAGTCACCTGCAAGCCCCGAAAATTGCAAGGAAGTAGCGATAGAAACAAACTAGAAACAGAAAGCTAAAGCAGAAGCAATCCAAGGGTTAACCAAGTTAAAATGGGATTATTACCAGGCATAGATGGTAAAGCCACATAGTCATTGGATGAATCTCAAGTATATTATCAATTTTGCTGAGAAGATAGTGCCAGATCTTGCCGATCAGTTTGCTTAACTCCAATAAAGATGGAAGACAGTCAGCCGACTCTACTCAGGCAAATACTGAAAGCTTGCGATGTTAAGGAGCAAATTTAGAGATAGTTAAATATTATATTTAATTTTAGAAATAGTTTTACCTAGAAAAAGGACGGTCATTTAAACCGAATCCTGAATTTCTATAAATAAGTTATTTAGTTAGTAGTATTTAAACCCTTATCATGCATTTAGAGAAGGGTCCAGAAATTTATAAAAAACTTGTCCTTGGAACATGCACTTTTGCACCCTCAGAGGAGGTTTTGATGAATGAATGGAACAGGGTTTATTTGATATTTGCATTTGATATCTGCTACTGATGTTGCACTTCTGT
>APFE030992648.1:401404-428291 GCA_000404065.3 Pinus taeda
CAATTATTGCTTGAAGCTCATGAGTAGGACTAGTTATAAATGGTACTTTTATCTCTTAACCATTTCTGCTTATGCGTTAAAGTGATATTTAGTTTTCAGTTGTTTATATATTATAGCGTGGATGCATGAGTTATCACTTGGCACTTTTGTACGGTGATAGCTATTTATTTATGCTTAATGTATGAATAGCTCATTTATGCGATAATTTTTTCACAACTGTTTCGCCTAACTTATTATACAAAGTAGTTCATCTTTATTGAATTCTTTTCTTATAATAGCTGAATGATATTTATTACCAGTTATTGTTTGAAATCTTTTTAGATCGAATGGAAGAAAGATCACACCCCGGGTTAGCATAAATTTTGATGTTTTTCTGTTTATTAGAATACAATAGTATAGCATTAGATTAGAATTAGAACAGAAGTATTCCATTTAGAACAGAAATACCCATATTTCTCACACACACACACACACTAAATTGGGAAACTGGTCCCATATCCCCAGTCAGACCCGCTATACCAAATGGATAAGGAGCTGCCAACCAAGGTCCGGACCAGGTGGGTATCCCCCTTGTTGTAGACCCGCTTTTTGGGGCCTTCAACATATTTGGCGCTAGAAGGAGGGCCTGAACTATGAATGGCAAGTAAATCCAAATCAAAATACCATTGTGAGAGTAAATCGCCCTCACCAACTCCCCCGAATTCTCCATTACACTTAAATCCAAAGTTAGAAGTCGTCGGAGCATCAACCGCTACTACAAACCCTGAAATTTCGGAACAATCTATTATAGAACCTCCTGAAATCGAATCTCTGATTCACAAACTTCAGTGATTTTCCATTTCCCCTCAAAGATTTGATAAATCTCAAGGCAGTGTGACTTCCCAGTATAATCCTACTCATCCCCTAACTAGATTAAAGAGTGAAAATTTGGTGTTCGGCCAACCGAATTACCTCTTCCCAAAAGGAAAAGTGCAAGAAAATCACCTAAAGGGTCTGACAGCGAGACTCTTTCATCAACATCATCCATCTCAACCTCTTCACCGCGAAGTCAACCATCCACTCCTCCACTCCATACCATTATCAATCCACTTAGTGGAATCCCTACAACTCCTCCTCAATCATCTGTGATTATAATATCCTCATCTTCCCAACCACAGGGATCATCTTCTACACTTCCCCCTGTTAGCAGTTCAGTAATGGCCCAGTCCCCATGAAACAACCCTGGGGCAGTCTCAATGCCCACATCCTTGAGCCAAATACTAGCCCATCTTGAGAAATGGCTACCTAAGTTCAATCCCAAGGCAGGCATACTAGCAGAAGAGGACATAAACAACTTTATGCTATCCATTAATCTCAACGGGGTTACTAATGAAGATGTTGTTGTTCGACTGTTTCCTTATACTCTGCAAGGAACAACCGGATCGTGGTATTTCTCATTACCCTCTGGATTTATTACTAGTTGGGACATATTCCAAGACCAATTCCTAACTAAGTTTGGTGACGACAAGTCTACGACAACGTTAATCAATGAACTATCCAACCTTAGGGCCGAATCTAGAGAGCCAATTAAAGACTTCAATCTACGTTTCAATAAAATTCTAAACAAAATTCCTACTGCTTCTGAGCCCAGCGAGGAAGTGCGATGTGAATTGTATATCACTGCTTTACCATCAAACATAGCAATCTTTGTGGACAGGGCTAACAAAATAACCTTATCCGAAAACATGAAAGAAGCCATAGCAGTAGAGAAGCATATAATAGCCCTAGAGAAGAAGTCCGCAATAGAGGAATGGAAATCTAAAAAGGTCACCTTCAAAGAAGAGTCCAAGAATAAACAAGCAAAAGATCCATTCGATTTGGAGGGATTGCAAAAAGTTCTGAAGACCATGTCTAATGAAATGGTTGACATAAAAAAGCAAGTAGCAGAAACTTCTTCGAAAAGGCCCTACAGAGCTTTTAAAAGAGGCCCGTCCATGGATTCAAGGCCACCCAATGCTATTACAAGTGCTGAAACCGAGGAAGAGGAAGAGGAAATTGCCACTGAAGGGCAAACCAATGATGAAGAAGTTGTAGAACTACAAGGAATGTGGGATTTCATCCTCCCACAAGAAGAAGATCAAGAAGTATTCCTAGTTAACACACGAAGTAGAAACCAGCTTGATCCTCCCCAGATTACCCCAAAGCCAAATAGCACAAGCTCTGCAACAAAGGATAAAGCCACAACAAAGAAAACGACATCTAAAGCGACTCAAACTAGCCCAGTCCAAACAGATTCACCTACTCCATCTAAAACATTGATAGTTTCGGATGAAATGGAGTAAAATATCATAGAAGACATGAAAAAGACTAGGGCCAACATCACTCTGTACGAATTGAGCAAGCTAAAGCATCAACAAAAGATAATGATGAAAGAATTACATGCTGTGCCAGTTGCACCTTTTCCTGCCGCTGTAATTTCTCAAGCTTCCCAGAACATGGGAAGACCTCCAACTAATACGACGAACAAGATTGATCCAAACGATATCACTTTAGTTGGAGGAAGATCGAGATCTCATACTCCCCCTTTTCTCCTTATGAATTTTTTAACAAAAATGTACATAATTGTTTAGTGGATTCAGGTGCATCATCGAATATTTTACCAAAGTCCATATGCACCAAATTAAATGTTCAACCACAGAAATCCGTTGTTCGCATTGTTCAGCTAGATTGATCTCAAGTTGAAGTCATTGGCGAACTAAATCAAGTAACCATAAGGCTGTCATCCAACCCGAAGGTATGTCAAGTTATTGACATTTTAGTCGCTGATATCCCTGAATTTTATGGCTTAATTCTTAGCAGGGATTGGTCAAAAAAACTGCATGGATACTTCACAACTGACTGGTCGCACATGTGGCTGCCTTACAATGGTAAGCCAAATCAAATAAAATTTGAGCGCGAATTACATTAAAAGTACATAGTAACAGAATTAGAGGAGGAAAATGAGCCAGTAGCACATAACAGTAGCATAATTGGCAATTACTCAGTGGATTCTTTTCTCGGCAATTTTAATGCTCATACGTCACCTTATTTAGAACATTCTGTTGTATCCCAAGTCAAATTTTTTTCTCAAACAAATAGTTCAAAATGTATCAATTTTTTAGATAGACCTATAAATAAATCTTTGTTTTGGAAATTATTTTTTGATGGTTCTAAATCTAACGAAGGAGCGGGAGCAGGATGCGTGCTAATTAGTCCAGAAGGAGATAAAATCATGTTAACATGCAGGCTCGAATTTGATTGTACCAACAATACAGCAGAATATGAGGCTTTAGTCCAAGGGTTGTACAAAGTAATCCGGTTAAACATAAAATACCTCCAAGTGTTCGGAGACTCTGAAATTGTAGTTAGACAGGTACGAAATACTATACATTGCTTATCAGGTCATTTAAAACACTATAAATCTTTAGTTCAGGATCTGACTGAGCATTTTATAGCATTCAATATTTCATCAATTCCTAGGCTCCAGAATGCAAGCGTCAACGTTTTAGCTAACGTAGCTTCTAAGCTCATTCCTTATGAATATTTTAGTCCAGATAGATTCTCAATAGAAGTAATCTTTAGACGATCTATTCCTGACAACATCACAAATTGGAGAATATTCAACGACGATCCTAATATCGTAAATTTCCTTACTTCTGAAGGATCCTACTCCAACCAAATAATTGATGAAGACCAACATGATTGACAATTACAACAAAATAGCACTAACAATGCTATACCTAAATCAATAGTCAAGTTAGAAGACCTGTATGATTTGAAATATCGGTTTAAATGGTCTACCAATTCAAAGCTCCAAATTTCAACTTTGAATTACAAATTAGTAAACCTAGGAACTGATGCCAAACCCAAAACATAAATCTAGGCCTTGGCCTAGCCCCTGAAGAAAAACTAGCATATATTCGTCTTTTGAGACAATACAAAAATGTTTTTTCTTGGAACTATGATGAACTCAAAACATATGATACTTCTATCATCCAACATACTATTCCAATGACCGATAATGAAAAACATGTCCAACAAAAATTGAGAAAGATCCATCCCAACTTAGAAAATCAAATAAAAACTGAACTCAATAAGCTGTTGAAAGCCAAGATAATCTTTCCCGTCAGACATTCTAAATGGGTCTCCAATATGGTACATGTTAGAAAGAAAAACAGAGATATTAGAATTTGTATTGACTTTCGAAACCTTAACAAGGCCTGTCAAAAAGACAATTTTCCTTTACCACCTATGGAGCAGATATTGCAGGCAGTGGTGGGCTCGGAATTAATGTCTTTCTTGGATGGATTTTTAGGATACAATCAAGTGTTGGTACATCCTGATGATCAATTGAAAACCACATTCAGAACTAAATGGGGCACATATGCATATCGAAAGATGCCATTTGGTTTGATTAATGTCGGTGCCACATTTCAAAGAGCTATGGACATTGCATTTAAAGGTTTAGTAAATAAATTTGTAGTAACTTATTTGGATGATATAACCGTGTATTCTAAGAAACGAAGCAACCATCTCAAAGATTTGAAACAAATCTTCCAACGATGTTTAAGGTATGGAATTTCACTTAACCCAAAGAAATCTTTTTTCGCATTAAGTGAAGGGAAACTTCTAGGATTCATAGTGTCAAAATCTGGAATTCACATCGATTCTGACAGAATCAAAGAAATTTATGAAATATCCCTAGCTCATAACAAAAAATACATGCAATATTTCCTTGGTCAAATCAATTTTGTAAAGAGATTTCTTCCATATTTTTCACAAATTGTATCCCCTTTACAAACGATGATAAAAAAAGAACAATAATTTTAAATGGGGCCAAGATGAACATGAAGCATTTAACCTGATCAAACAAGCTATTATTAATGCTCCATCTTTAGAAACTATGAATTTTTCAGAGCCTTTTATTTTATACCCATTTTCCTCAGATAAGTCATTTGCTGCGATACTCACTCAAACGAATCAAGAAAAGGTGGAAGCACCAATTGCTTTTTTCAGTTCAAATTTGCAGGGTGCTGAATTAAATTACTCAGATGTGGAGAAATAGGCTTATTCTATTTTCAAAGCAATCAAATACTTCAGACCTTTTCTACTCAAAACCCATACTAAAATTATAGTACCGTTTCCAGCGGTAAGGAATCTTCTAGTACAAAAAGATGTGGGTGAAAAGAGGGCCAATTGGGTAACTACCTTACAAGAATATGACATAGAAATTAAATTAGCAAACATTGTAAGAGGTCAAGGCTTTTGCAAAATGCTGGCTGGAGCGTCGCAAATTTATGAAATTCCATCTGTAGAGGTACAAATGTGCGAGGTAAGCCTAAACGATGAAGAGTCATTATACGCTGATATCATTTATTATCTTAAGAATGGATATGCTCCTTCACACCTCGATCATACTAAGAAAAGAGCTCTAAGGTTGAAGGCCAAACAGTATCAGCTCATAAAAGATATTCTGTTTAGAATGAATTATGATTCTGTTCTCCTTAGATGTCTTGAGAAATATGAAGACGAAAAAGTTTTGCAGGAACTCCACGATGGGCCAGCAGGTGGACATTATGTTGGAGATGCTACTGCACATAAAATCTTGCGCGCAGGGTATTATTGGCCCACGTTATTCAAAGACTCACACAGTTACATGAGCAAATGTCAAGTCTGCCAAACTACTGTTGGGAGACAAAAGAAGCCATCCTTACCACTGCAACCAGTTAACATCGAGCAACCCTTCAGTCAGTGGGGATTGGACATAATAGGTGAGATCGTTCCTCACTCTTCCAAGCAGCATAGATATATCCCTACAACAACAGATTATTTTACTAAGTGGGTAAAAGCAGTTCCACTCAAGACGGCTAATGCTGAAAATATCATTGAGTTCATAGATCAATTTATAATCAGCAGGTTTTGATTGCCTTCTGCTTTAATGTTCGATAATGCATCATATTTTTCTAGAAATGCAATGACTGAATTTGCACTTAAAAGAGGATTCAAACACAAATATTCGACCAATTATTATCCACAGGGTAACGGATTAGCTGAGTCTACAAATAAAAACCTAATCAGGATTATCAAAAGAATAGTAGACCAAAATCATAAAAATTGGCATAAATCCTTAATATACACTTTGTGGGCAGACCGAATAACGAGAAAATTTTCCATCGACACTTCTCCCTTTAATTTAGTTTATGGGAAAGAAGTGGTTCTTCCGAATCACTTAGCGATTCCCTCTTTGTCTCTAGTTCAATACATTGATGAAGTACCAACTTCCTCATTACGCCTAAGACAAATGGAAATAGTCAAATTAGAAGAACAACGAGAAAAAGCTAAGAAAATGCATGCTCATCATCAAACGCTAGTAAAATCCTCTTTTGATTCAAACATGATGACCAAAAAAGGTTTTTAGATGGGAGACTTAGTTTTAAAATGGGACAAGGCACATGAAGAAAAGGGAAAATTTCAAAGAATGTGGCATGGTCCTTTTCAAATTGTAGAAGTCTTAGGTCCATCGACATTTGTGTTACAGGATTTCGCAGGAAAAAGAGACTCTTTGCCTGTCAACGTACATACTCTTAAGAAATATTTTCCATACAAGATTATTCTTCTATTTTTGTAGAGTAATATTTTTCTTTTCATAATAAAACCAGTTGTGAATGGTTACATCAGGCATTTACGAAAGATACGCCAACTCTCTTTTAGATTTTGATTTTTCACTTGTATAAATAGCAAATCTTTTGGAAAATTGATCTTTATTATTGAAAGATACAGTTAAAAAACTCCAACCTAGGTATGACACTAGTTTCAACTTCATAAAGTTTGATGAAAACAACCTTTAGGGAAGAAATTGTTTTATATTAGTGCAATGAAAGGTATCAATAACAAAATAAAGACTCTTTGTAGAACAACTACTTCAAAAAACTCTATCATTGTCGTCCAAAGCTATCTAAAGAAAACAATGACTTCCTCCCTGCTAAGGAAATCACAACGTTCAGAGGAACAATCCAGGGATACACTTCATCTTGAAGAATGAGAGGTCCCATCACGAGTCGGCTTATCATAATCACAGATATTATAACTTGCTGACTTTGGAAAATACTGCATACCACAACAGGGCAATGACTAAGGATTGTTACAATCAAGAGGCAAGGGGTCTCATCACGAGCCAGCTTGTTCAACAAAGTTATAAATCAAGTGAATGACTGTGTCATAAATTGGCTATCAAACCAAGACATTGTTCTTTAAGAATAAAAAGAAAATCAAATCAATAAGTGTGGATATTGATTCTTCTTTGAGAGTCGTATGTTTCTTTAAGTAGGATACAGGATCATTGTTGGGTAATAGGTAACCCTGTCGAGGCTATGAATGCCTACTAGCAGCAGAGGCTCTATCTACGACAAATGAGCATATTTTAAAATTGGTTTACAGAGAAGACTTTGTTTTATCTTTACAGACCAAGTAATTACTGATGTAAATATAAGGACTAACTTGAGGGAGCGAATAATCAAAGTTGAAAATAGTTGAGACAAAATGTCATTGACAGGTTAGAGCATAATATACTTTATCTTTCCATAATAAAGTTTAATTTTCCGAAAAATTTACTATTTTGGAAGTTGAAAAATTCAATAGAAACACAAAGATAACTGGTTCTTCCAAGTGAATCGCCAATTGTTGTGGCCACCAACAACCCCCATCCTTATGAAGTGTTATTACTAATACTAAATAAGTAGGGACCCTTAGTAAAAAATTAAAAAAAAATAATTAGTGTTATATTTATTTTTAGATGAAACTTACAACATCATGGACTTAGGGAAATACCTTTGGAGAATCTAAAAAACCTAAGTTTCATAATGAAGAAAGTAAATTCACTCCTTAAAGAGAGATCGCATCGCACAAAGAATGATATGATACCTTCTAAATAAGCCAAAATGATAAAAAACGTGAGATTGCGACGCGAAACTCCATTGCATCGCATGCATTAAGAAGCACTCACATTAAAAAACTTAAAATCACCGATATGCGATATCGCATATCGCACATCGCAAAAATCACATGAATTACACATAATGATTATAACGATTAAGCGATCCATGATCCTGCGATTTGCGATCTTGCGATCCTGCGATCTTGCGATAGTGCGACCAAGCAACCTTGTGATAGAACATCACGATGCAATTGCGGAAATGCGATACAGTGATCTATGATATCGCAAAGAAAAATCACAAGACCTCTCCATCGCAATTGGTTCTGGCTCATTATTCGAGATAACTTTTTAGGCCAAGAACTGGTCATGCGCTTTAATGCGAATTAATGACTTGTTGCCAGTTGTTAATGAAGTATGTTGTTGTGTTTTTCGAAGAACTAGTTCACGTAAGATGGCGTGTTTTGCATATCTTCGGCATTTAAAGTTTTCTTGTCATTATTTTTATCATTACTTCCACCTCAATTGTAAACTGCAGGAACAAAGGACGAAGCATTATACGGGGCAGTACACAGGAAACTATGAGGAGGAAAGACAATACTCCAATGTCCATTTCGGAAGGCACACCTAATCCACTTGAGGGAGAGAAAGAGCCGCAAAACTCTTCTGAGGCATCCATCACAGATTTCTCATATCCAGCCACAGTTGAATGGGTACTGAACAATGCTGATACCAGAAACAAACAATCTAATGCTTAGGATCAAGAGCTCACAAAATCACTATTTTTACAAACTTTCAGCTTTATACCTGATAAGAAAAAAAGGCGCAAGAGGCGAAAAACGCATCAAGGAAACCCGGATGAAGAAACAGGGAAGCATCGCTAAGAAAACTTGCTCGAAAAGGAAGGCTCCTAATTACTCAGTCACCTGCAAGCCCCGAAAATTGAAAGGAAGCAGTGATAGAAACAAATTGGAAACAGAAAGCTAAAGCAGAAGCAATCCAAGGGTTAACCAAGTTAAAATGGGATTATTACCAGGCATACATGGTAAAGCCACATAATCATTCGATGACTCTCAAGTATATTATCAATTTTGCTGAGAAGATAGTGCCAACTCTTGCTGATTCAGTTTGCTTAACTCCAATAAAGATGGAAGACAGTCAACTGACTCTACTCAGGCAAATACTGAAAGCTTGCGACGTTAAGGAGCAAATTTAGAGATAGTTAGATATTAGATTTAATTTTAGAAATAGTTTTACTTAGGAAAAGGACGGTCATTTAAACTGAATCCTGAATTTCTGTAAATAAGTTATTTAGTTAGTAGTATTTAAACCCTTCTCATGCATTTAGAGAAGGGTCCAGAAATTTATCAAAAGCTTGTCCTCAGAACATGCACTTTTGCACCCTCAGAGGAGGTTTTGATGAATGAATGGAACAAGGTTTATTTGATATTTGCATTTGATATCTACTACTAATGTTGCACTTCTATACTCTTAGTGGATGTTAAATCAAGGAGAGATAAATCAATTATTGCTTGAAGCTCATGAGTAGGACTAGTTATAAATGGTACTTTTATCTCTTAATCATTTCTGCTTATGCGTTAAAGTGATATTCAGTTTTCAGTTGTTTATATATTACAACATGGATTCCATAGTTATCATTTGGCACTTTTGTACAGTGATAGCTATTTATTTATGCTTAATGTATGAATAGCTCATTTATGCGATAAGTTTTTAACAACTGTTTCGTCTAACTTCTTATACGAAGTAATTCATCTTTATTGAATTATTTTCTTATAATAGTTGAATGATCTTTATTACCAGTTATTGTTTGAAATCTTTTTAGATCGCATGGAAGAAAGATCACACCCCGGGTTACCATAAATTTGGATGTTTTTCTGTTTATTAGAATACAACAGTATATCATTAGATTAGAATTAGAACATAAGTATTCCATTTAGAACAAAAAAACCCATCTTTCTCACACACACACGCACTGAATTGGAAAACTGGTCCCATATCCCCAGTTGGACCCGCTATACCAAACGGATAAGGAGTTGTCAACCAAGGTCCGGACCGGGCGGGTATCCCCCTTGTTGCAGACCCGATTTTCGGGGCCTTCAACATGTGGCTAAATAACTTATCACATGGTGATTTTATTTGTTTTAATATGGTTTCATAAAGGAATGGAATATGGTGATGTGAATGAGTAGCATTCACTTTTAAAACCCTATTTGGAACATTTGCATATATTTGTATTTGGAATTAGGCAAGGCATATATGTAGTAGCTTAAATGTTGAGCATGGATTTTTTGTTATTGGAATTAAGGTTTTATATCATATATGTAATAGCTTAAATGTTGGGCATTGATTTTGTTTGATTGGATTTGAGGTTTTATAAATTAAATTTCAAATTGTGTAAGTTATTATTCTTTTCAAGTATAAATTCTAACTTCTTATTGGCATGATAAGTTTTTAGTTCTATAACTTCCATTTTAGATAATAGCGTGCGTATTTTAATTCAACGCTATAGAAATTGTAGTAGTTGAGGTATTGTGTTAGTGTAATAAAATAGATCTCGTTGATCTATTAGAGTGGACACATATATGAATGGTAATGTATTTGAATTAAAATGCATTCAAATATGTGTAACAAAGTTGTAGCTTGTATTTTGATTCCAATAATAATGGAGAAAGTAAATGGAAACCTTGAACCAAAATTAGAATAGGGAACCCATTTGAGCATAAGGAGCAAAATAACATTTCAATAGGATTCATCCTAATGAAACAAATAGGAGATAGACCCACCATTTATTGATCATTTTGTATCATAGAATGTTTATTAGAGACCTAGAAGTTGTTATCATGGGAAAACCTTGAAGATGGAAGATAAAAGAGTTGAGACACTTTAGCAAATAGATTTAAGAGGAAATTCAATATTGTAATTAGAAAGACAATGAATTGAAAGAAAAATATCCAAACTCTAGGACTCCACCTTCATGATAGTAGAATCTGATAAGAGTAGATTACATCTCTTATAGTTAGAGTAGAACTTTCATTACCTAGATAATTGCAAGAGGAAATCACTAAGGTGTCTACCCAACTATACTAAGGTGTTGTGGAAAATAAAGAGACCTTAAAGAAGCTACAAGTTCTTTTCTAAGAGGCCAAGCAATCTCCTTCCATTTATAGTATGGAATCTTACACTATGATGGTGTTAGGCATGTTAAACTCACTTTCCAAGACCATTCCTCAAGATATATTTAGTGACATTGAAAATCATAGTAGAAATTGCAGACTTTTAGTTATTGTGTTAGTGTAATCAAGAGTTCCTGATAATATATTAGAGTGGAAAAATATATGAATGTGTAATTTATTTGAATTAAATGGCATTCAAATATGTCTAACAAATTTGTACCATGTAGTTTTATCTCAGTGATAATGGAGAAAGTAAATCGAATCCTTGAACCCGGATTATAATAGGATACCAATTTAAGCATAAATAACAAAATAAACTTTCAATAAAGGAATCATCATGATGAAAAAAATAGGAAATAGACCCACCATTTATAGAGCATGTGGTATTATAGCATGCTCATTAGAGACCTAGAATTTTTTATCATTGGAAAATCCTTGAAGAGTGAGAAGCTAGAAGAGTTGAGATACATTAGTAAATAGATTTAAGAGAAAAATCAACATTATAGGTAGAAATACAATGAAATGAAAGAAAATTTTCCAAAATCTAGGACTCCACCTTCATAATGGTATAACTTGAGAGGAGTAGATTACATCTCTTATAGTTATATATATGAGAACTTTCATTACCTAGATAACTGTAAGAGGAATTCACTGAGGTGTCTACCGAACTATATCAAGGTTTTGTGGAAAATAAAGAGATATTGAGGAAGCTACAAACTATTTTCCAAGGGACCAAGCAAGCTCCTTACATTGCTAGTATGGAATCTTACACCATGATGGGGTTAGGAATGGTAAACACACTTTCCAAAACCCTTCCTAGAGAGACCTTTAGTGAATTTGAAAAGAACAATAGAGGAATTTCTTTTAAGTTTAATAATTAAATGGTCTATGATTTCCAAGGGTTAAGCAAACAAGGGTAAGGGACTGTGATCCTCATTATAGATCAATAGAGGCCCAAGCATCAAGGACTAAGATTTTTTTTACAAGAAGCTAACACAATTTTAGTTTAAACCACATTTTTCAAGGCAAGAGGAATTACAAAAGATGTCATTCCCATGGAAGAAAATAATGTTGGAAAAGTTTCTAGCCAACCAATCAATTTTACTTGTGAAGGCTTAGAAGAGGGAAGCAATGAGATGATCCTACAATACTCCTTGGGATTATGAAAACAAGATGGAAATCATCATGATAAATAAAAAATACCTCGAATAATGTCGTTGGTGTTTTTTGTTGCAACAAAATGGGTCACAAGGCTAACAATTATTTCACTCTAAGAAGGATAAGAAACAAAATGATGAAGTGTTTCCACTTACCTATTTATAGCTAGAAAAATTCCTTTACCATCAAAGGGAGAATGACTCAATGGAAAGCCCCAATTAAATTTGATGTGAATTGGTTTAGTGATTTCCATCAATATGTCACCCAGGTTTCCACCGAATAGATTTCCTATTGAAAGGAGACTTTCCAAGTGAAGTTATTCTAAATCATAAGTGAAATCCTATTTTATTATGAAAACTCAATCCTATATCGAATCTTAAAGTAAAAATGATAAATAGCTTGATTAAATGCATGCAATTCATTAATGGAATATAAGAAGAAATTGTAAGAGTTTTCTAATACTCATAATGTTGTAAATATAGATAAAGAAGTCCTTCAGATATAAAAATGGAGGAGACCCAATGTCCAATTGGATAAATACAAATCGTATGTTAGCTTACAAATAACAACACTTATCTCATTGGAAAATACCAACATTAACACCCCCCCCTTAGTTAAAATGTAAGGAGTAAACATAAAAAAGATTTGGTCTCAAGAAGAAGCCTTGATAAGGTATGTAAGTACAAGCTCTCATAAGTGTGGAAAAGGATAAAAACACATAGAAAAAAGTCCTTTTAAAAAGAGAAAAAGAAGGTAGTGTTTCGATAAACATGGAGTTGAAGATGCAAATAGCACAATGATATATGGTATGGAAAGAAAAAAGACAAGCTCTAAGTAAGAAGTACCAAACATGAAAATGAGAGCCAAGAAAACTCATGGAACTTGGTTGATATTTGAAGTAGAAGATGTTGCAGAGGCACAAGAAGGAAAGGAATTAACAACTTCCATATAATTGCTTCAGAGAAAGGAGGCACTAGTAAAGAACAAAGCCAAAGGCTTCAAACACAAGCAATACCATCACCCATAAAATAAACAATGAGGCCTATAAGTATGGAGAGCTTATCTTAAACACCATAGAACACCAACCATGTTGATTTCTAAATATTTTCTCCATAAACACTCATCAAAGACAAAAAGAAACAATATTTATCATCATTGATCACATTGAAAAGCCACCATCTTATGAGCATGGGAATAACTAACCACTCGAGGAAATGGTAAGTGTTTGAAGATTTACTAATGCTAGTATGTTTTGGTGTAATGAAAAACCTTGACATAGTGTCAAAGGATTGAAGAATTTGGGAGAACATCTAGTTGCTCAAGGTTACAATTTTTCTCACATGAGAAAATCATAGAGTTTCTCATAATTCGACTTTTTTTGGAGTCATTGGAAAAAAATAATGATAAATTGTAGTTGTCACAAGTATATTTGTTAAGATATGGTGGAGTCAAGCACTATAGAGCTCCTTACTCCCTATATTTAACATACATGAAAAATCAAAATGAAACATATTTTACAATCAAAAGGGATGTCACAAATGTTAAGATATAGGGGTGAAAATGTGAAGCTGGGTTACACTTTTGTGAGAAATGCCTCCAAAAATTTCACATTCTCAATTTTTTGGCAAAACAATTTTTCTTTCAGTGTAATTTTCTAAATTTATTCGGCCGAACTGTTTTACTAACGTTCAACCAAACTTTTTTCCACTTAGAGTAATGTCAATCGTTAAACAAAATTTTTGCTGGAGTTGAAAAATCGGCAATTTTTTTTAGGCTAAATAAACAATTGAGCCAAATAACTGATTCAAACAATTTATTTACTTGGATGAATTATCTATTTGGATGAAAAAACATTTTATATATACAATGGCCTAGACCCTACCGCGAAGTTTTATGTACTGTTGATTTTATGTTGTGTTGTCGAGCGCTATGAGGTCTCTTGATTTTTCATTGTGTTGTTGAGCGTTGTGAGGTCTATTGATTTTTCATTGAGTTTTCCAACACTGTGAGGTCTACTGATTTGAGATGAAGCTCTGTTGAGCGCTATGAGGTTGGTTTGAGCCGAAGCCCTCCCAAGCACTGTGAGGTGCATTAATTCAAAAAAAATTAATTTAAATTTCTTATTTACATGTTTTATTCGAATTTTTAATGACATTTTTATTTTTTTTACAACTTGGTGCCAAAGGAATTGGTTGGTTGCACTTGTCAGTGGAAACTTTCTCAGCCTCCTCTTCAGGACCAGGTACGTCTCTTGGTTAAATAACCTGTAACTAGTAAATAAAATTAGATTGTTCTCTATTTTTCTAATTAGAGTGTTGACATTCCTTTAGCCCCCACAACATTAATCACATTTCAATTTACAACAATTCATGATGGGTGTGTATCTCTTGAATACGTATGACAGTAGGTTTTCAATTGAGATTCTCTTTTCCTTTCCAGGTTGTGAATCTCTTAATGATGACTATTGAGTTTCACTTCTATTTTTGTACATGCCTCTTCTACTAGATCAATTTATTTATTGGAAGACGTCACCTTAGTCAAACTAACAGATTGCAAATCATTTTCAGAAAGGCCTAGAGCTCTTGATCCCTCCATAATTAGAGAAGAATATGTTAATCCTTCTTCACAAGTTAAACACAAAATTCAACATTTATCCTGAAGTAGTGAACATTATATTTTTGGATGTTGAACTTATTTTTATTTAAGGAAATTGACATTTAGGGGAGAGGTCAAACAAACAATTAATTTTTTTCTTAATCATCACATTTTAAGATATTCTTGAAATTTGCAATTAACATAAGATACCTGCTAATTCCAAAATATGCCTAAAATCTGCAATCGATGTCAAAATTATTTAATTTATATATATTATACCAGACTATAAACTTACCAGTAATGTTGCTACTTCATAATTAGGTAGCATTCTCAGACGATTCGTCCAATGTTCTCATTCTATGACGATCTTCGGAAGCTCTCTTTAAACCATGAAGGATTGCAATAGACTTTGCCACAATATGTTCATCCACATACACAGTAGGTTTAGCCACATACACATAATTACTAAAACGAATTTAGTAATTATCAATCAGTTCAACATAGGATACCTATGACACATTAGAGCCACTTGCGAAGAAATAATTTGGTCACTCTCCAAAATCCTTGACGACCATATTATCATTTAAATCCCATTATTGGTTATCTTATCCTTTAAATCACATTATTGATTAATTGCATTCAGTAATAAAATACATGAATTAGAAGTTAATTACAATGAGTAATAAAATACATGAATGTGTGGCAAGCATTAAAATCATATAAGCTCCATTTTGGAAGAATTTTCAATAGTTTCTTACAAAAGCAAACATTTCTTGCATATTTAAAATTTTCCAAACAAAATTGGAAGCGATTTGAATTCAAACATGAATCAAATTCTATTGCTTCCCCTCTTTCCAACAACAGATTAGAGTAGACAAGAGTTGCAAGAAGGAATGTTGTGTGAACTTCTCCCAACTTTTTTCTTATTGTCTATTATCGCAATCCCTATCATTTGTCATTATTCTTATCCTTTAGAGTATTCCCAATTATTTAGAGGAGTCATAAACGCCAGTCTCAAAAATTGTCCAAACATAAATCCCATAAGTGTACTAATAATAGGCTTAACGTCATTCATGAAGCAAGAATTTACATTATGAAGTACATTTCCTTCGAAAAATACTTTTACATAACAAAAACATATTTCATAATAGTAAAGAAAAGCTCAGAGCAGAGGGCTCAGATGTCATATTTCGAACAGAACTCGAAACAACTTGAAATAATCGAGCTATGGCAAAGGAGTTATGATAAGAAAAATATTAAACCCCTATTCCAGCCCTCGGTTGAGGCACCACTTGAATTTGGGTTGGTAAACGTAGAAGGTAAACCCAGTAAAGACTTGCATATACCACCGTAAAGTGCCATGTTGAGCTAGAGGAAAAGCGAACCTGGCCAAAAGTGGTATCTCGTCATTAGTCTCAATAATAAAACTCATAATTGATGTCACTAAATGAATTTGAAATTGAAAAATGAAATTGAAATTGATAAGTGAAAAATGAAATTGAAACTGATAATTTTTTTGCATATCTAAACCAAGTATTTAAACCGTGTTTAAATTAATTTTTTACCAAATTGTGATAAAAAGTTTGTTGCCCCTGTTGTTGGGTGCATGAGGTTGAAGCTAATTAGAGTGTTGGCATTTCTTTGTCATCTATTTTTGGTGATTTAATTTCAATGTTATTTGGTTGACTTGTTCTACATTATTTGATCTCGTAGAACAACCTTGATGCTTCTTAGTAACATACTTTTCCATTCTTTTGTTGATATATGTTCATTTATGTTTTCTTTTTCATTATGTGTAATTCACTTCAGATTCCCTATTTGCTTGGAACATGGGTCTTATTAGCTTTCTAAGATGAGGCAGAGTAAACTTAATTTAAGGTTCTTTTACTTTCTCTTTTCAAGTAGTAGTTTCTTTTTGAGATACATCTTTTTCATTTCTATTTTGTTGGGTGCATCATATTGAAGCTAATTAGAGTGTTGGAATTGCTTTTTCATCTATTTTTTGTGTTTTAATTTTAATGTTATTGGGTTGCTAATCAGAGTGTTGACATTGCTTTGTCATCCATTTTTGGTGTGTTAATCTTAATGTTAATTGGGTTGGCTTGTTCTACCTTGATTTATCTTGTAGAACAACCTTGATGGTTCTTGGTAAGATATTTTCCTTGCTTCTTTTGTTATATGTTAATTTATGTTTTCTTTTTCAATACGTGTATTTCACGTTGCTTCCCTATTTGCTTGGAACATGGGTCTTATCATATTCCTAAGATGAGGCAGAATAAACTTAATTGAAGGTTCTTGTACTTTCTCTTTTCAAGTAGTAGTTTCTTTTTGAGATACATCTTTTTCATTTCTATTTTGTTGGGTGCATGAGATTGAAGCTAATTAGAGTGTTTGCATTGCTTTGCCATCTATTTTTGGTGTTTTAATTTTAATTTTATTGAGTTTATAATTAGTGTGTGTCCATTTCTTTGTCATCTATTTTTGGTGTTTTAATTTTAGCATTATTGAGTTGACTTGTTCTACCTTGATTTATCTCATATAACTATGGTTTGATCCAAATGCTCCAAAACGCTCCGAAGAGAATCCCTACTATTATTAGGAGCCCCTACTCAATCAAAAAGTTCTATGATGAGAATATGGGTGTATGATGCAGTGCCAAAGAACTAGAAATGATGCACAACGATAGACCTATCATTAATTTAGGATCATATGCCCATCTTCTCAGCACATAACGTTTTAATAAAAAAATAAAAAATTTGATCAATGAAAAGGACGCTAATGAAAAAGAAGATGATATCATGGCTGTTTAACAACCTTGATGCTTAGTGGTAACATATTTTCCATGCTTATGTTATGTTCATTTATGTTTCATTTTTCATTATGTGTAATTCACATTGCTTCCCTATTTGCTTGGAACATGTGTCTTATTAGCTTCCTAAGACAAAACATACTTAATCAAAGGTTCTTGTACTTTCTGTTTTTGATTAGTAGTTTATTTTTTAGATACATCTTCTTAAATTTATATTTTGTTAGGTGCATGAGATTGAAGCTAATTAGAGTGTTGGAATTGCTTTGTCATCTACCTTTTTTGTTTTAATTTTAATATTATTGGGTTGCTAGTTAGAGTGGTGACGTTGATTTTTCATCCATTTTTGGTGTTTTAATTTTAATGTTATTGGGTTGACCTATTGTTGGTTCACTAATATGTTTTATTAAAAGCAATCCTAATACCTACATTAATCATCAACCCAATGTAAGTATGTTTATTCCAAGAGTTTCAACATTGTATATGTAGTGAGTTCAAAGGTCAATCCATAATGAAATGATTGGAATCGTTCCAATCACTAATATCTATTTCTCTAAGTTCAATCCAAATAATTCTGAAAAAACCTTTAGAACCTTCTCAAATCTACCTAATCTATTCTACAAGAAACTAAATCAGAATGCAAGTAGAAAGAATCACTCTTAGCAATCTAATTGGTATTGACACTAATTCATTTGATATGAAGGAAAACTACATCAATTGAATCAACAAGTAACTAGGTAAACATCTCATGGAAAGCAACAAACTATAACCTTTAGATCTGTGATAATGAACATAAATCAAATGTTTAAATCAACATAATCAATTCAATAAATATGATCACACAAATGTAAGACACAACTAAATCTAGAGTCTTCTCTGAGTAGCAACACAAACCAGAATCATAAATCCTCACATCAATGAGAATACCGCTAACTTTACAGACTAATAGTAATGAACACTTACAAAAATAAACATAAATGATTATAACACAATTGAAGCAGTAGGTCTCCTATTGCCTAGGCCCAAGACTCCAGAAGTCCCCACTGAGAGATATTCAAAATACGATTATGGATGAAACACAATCTTCTTCTTTAAAATCAATAACAGAATTACAACATCACAGTAATGAAAATATTTGTGTTCAAAAAGAATAGTTGCAGTCTCAAAATTCCTAACTAGTTATTCAATTCACCTCATGGCTTTATATAGCTTTTGGAAAAATAAATGGATAGAAGCATAAATGGATAGAAGCGAATCCTCAAGATCAGGGGATCCTGAAGATTTTTCAACCCTCGATCTGATTTCATCATAGAATAGCATTGGTCCTCCTGGTCTTCTGTTGACCTTTTCCTTTCTTGGTTGCTATTGTTTTTTTAGTTGAACAACAATTGTCCAATCCACATCCCTGCATAAAAGGTTAGTGAAAATTAGTTTTCCGTGCTAGATTTATCCAATTTCTTAATAATCGATTTTACCTAGTGCTATTATTTCTTCTATATTTTTTCCTAAAACAAATATAAACACATGAAGGAAAATTATTAATTAAGCTATTACGAGGAAAAAAAGTACCTCTTCCTCGGCCCAACATACTCCCTTGCTTACCTTTTTTCATGTCCTCATGCAATAAGATAGTTCAAGTGTAGTTGAGTTAAGGATTCAGTAGGATATACTTCCTCCTTATACAGCCTAAAACTATTTTTTTGTTTGAGCATTGCAAAAGCCTAGTTAACTCGGTGATCTAGCAATGTATAATCACTATGATACCCATCAGGAGGATACCAGATAATTAGACTTCTATATCGGCACCCTATCCAATCAAGACCCATGCTTAGGACCATATTGTTGTATTTGTGTAGTGGAGGCCACTTTTAAATTTCTAAACCCAAGTGCCTCTTTGTTCTTGAAATTGTTACTAGAATCTTCCCATCTTTGTCTGGCTGCATACAAAGCTTCTTCATTGGTTTCCTGAAAGTATTCCTTCCCTGCCTGTATGATGTCAGTATGAAGTGGTCCTAATTGACCCACAACCCCTATTCATTTCATGAACTGTTTGTGTTGGATAGAGAGGTGTAAAGGTTTTGTGGGCTCTCCCCTAAGCCATAAGTCTATACCATATTCTGTTCTTTGAAAGTATTATGGTCTTTAGCCCATTTAATCTGATTAGTGGCAAATGAAAGAAAAGATTGAAATTGGATATCCCCTATGATGAGGCTAGGATTACTATCTAAGTCATCCTCTACGAAAAAATTGTGCATGTCCAATTTGCACAAAAGGCATTGTACCTGTTCATTATGTTCTTTGAAACACTTGACAAAGTCTAGAGTGGTATTTATTTCTATTGACTTACCAGCCTTAATGGCTTTAACCTTCAATAAGAGGTATCTTTCTAACAGAAATAGTGCAGAGTTGGTGGCAGGTGCTCAGCATGACGAGGCATCTGAGTAGAGAGAGAGAAAAAATCTTCATTTGCTCCTGAACATTTTGCAGCTTGGCCTGTACTTATTTGACTTTCTCCTGTTCATCCTTGTAATTAGCAAAAGTCTCATCCTCTAGGACAGTAAGTGCCTCAAATTTCTTTTGCAATTCCTGGTGGACTTGCAGTGGCACTACTTTTTCCTTATGCCAAGCCAACTCTTGTTGAGCCTTGGCCAGTTCGTTTCGCAATTTTATAATGACCGCTTCCCTTACTAGAGGAATGTAATCAAGTGTTTCCTTTGTCTGGACTTCATCATCCTGTGTTACCATTAATTCAGTTTGAACAACAGCCTCTACCACTTCTTAGATAATACAACAATCAATTTGGGTGTTTTCTTCAGTATGAGTTTGGACAACAACTTTAGTTGTTCCCTAGGGTGTATGGCAGTGTTCCTGAATATTGTCTGCAGAACTGGTTTGGACAACAGGATCAGTAGTGGGGAAATCCATTTGGTTTTCCACTTGGAAAATGAAAGGATCTTCTGTCCTCATTTCACTACTCTTTAAAAGAGATTGTCTGTTTGGGTTCCTTTTGAACAAACCAAAGGGGTCTCGGTCCGAGTTTCAATATCTTCCCAAGAGCAATGTTCTATTTGAGTCCCTACAGTCTCCAATTCTATTTTCACTTTCTGGACCCTAACTGCTTTCTTCGATCACTATCTCAGTTGCTTAACTATCTTCTTCTACTTCCTGCACTTTTTGAGCATCTTCCTCAATCTATCCTTATATGTTTTCTTTTTTGTGAGGTATTTGATTGGTGATGTCACTATTGTATTTACTGCAGGTTCAGGAGGAACTGTGCCAATATTAGGGTGAGGTTCTAATGGGATCGTGTCTCCCGATGGATTCTCACCTTCCATGTCTCTTTCTTCATGAGATTCATTTTGAGGAGACTCTAATGGAATGGTGTCTCCTGAGAAATTATCATTTTCAGGGTCTTCTCATATATGTGCCTCATCCTCTAGGAAGTTCATAAAAATAGTGCCCCCTGGTTGATTTTCACCTTGTAGGGTTTCTTCTGTAGGGTTTTCCTTTACTGGGAGTTCCAGTGGAGCAGTAGCTTTTGTTGGATTTTCCTCCCCGAGGGTTTCCTGTGCATGAACCTTTGCTTCAAGGGGATTCTCCATAGAAGGAATTGGTTCCCTCTGTCCCTCTAGATTATTAGTACATGGAAATGTTTCATCATGACCGGATCTTCCAGCTAGGGCAGATTGGTTAGGGGCATAATTCTTCCCTCCAAAATTTCCAGATAGCTCTCCTCTTTCATGGAATGTCCCCATGTTCCCCAGTACTCAGGTAACCTCTTCCCCATAATCCTACAAAGGGTCATCTTGTGGAATTGGAGGGGGCGTGTAAGATGGCCTTGCTCTTTCTATTTGAATTACGTTGTGCCACTGCGATTTCACGCTCAAAGAGTGTCTTCATTTTACTGTGCTTGAGGCCAAAGAGGGATTCTTTCTTTTCTGCATTGCTTTATGTTATGAACCAGCTCAAGAAAAGATAGAAAATATAGATCAACGCCTTAGAATTCAGCCTCTTCGAGGGGGAAATCTCCTTTACATTACATAAATGAAAAATTCTTGGATGATTCAAATGAAAAGACCTCCTCTCTATATATAGGAGTCTAAGGGGTCATAACATAATCAGAACCTACACAACAATAATAAAGTAAGGGCACAATAATAACAATAGTGGGCTTCTATGGGGCACAATAGTAACAATATGGGCACAATAGGGGCACAACAATATTAGTAATGGGTACAACTACAATAGTAATGGGGTAATCACTAGTATTATGGGGACCCAACATGCCCCTCTCCTTCAAAAAAAGTGTTGTCCTCAACGCTTGAGTAGCTCTGGATGCTTCTGTATAAAATTCTCATCCTCCCATGTGCAATCTTCAACAGATAAGTTCTTCCACTTGATAAGATACTCTGAAATTGATCGATTTCGTAGCTGTCGAGTTCTTGTTTCTGTGACCGCTTCTGGTTCCAATATAATTTTTCTTTCCTTGTCAAGTTCTGGCAATATTGTTTGAACTGGTAGCTTATCGCCTATAACCTTATTTAAACATGAAACATGGAAAACTGGGTGCAATCGAGAAGTTGCAGGAAGCTCTAATTGGTATGCCATAGTACCAATCTTTTGCAATACCTTGTACGGACCATAATACTTTGGTGATAATTTATTATCCTTCTTAGCTTGCTTGAGGGACATTTGCTTATATGGTTGTAGCCGTAGAAATACCCAATCACCTACAATAAAACTTCTTTCGCTACGATGTTGATCTGCCTGTTGTTTCTTTCTATTCTGTGCCAACACGAGGCTATCCTTTAAGAGTGGAGGACTTGTTGTTGATGTTCGATGTGATGTTCCACTGCTTGAACCTTAGAATTTTCTCTTAAATATGATGTGATGGATGGTGGTTCATACCCATAAAGTGCCATAAATGGGGTCATTTTTGTTGTTGTATGAAAGGAAGTGTTATACCACCATTCAGCCAGAGGCAACCATTTGACCCATTGTGTCTGTTTATCAGATACAAAGCAACGAGATATCCTTCCAAACATTTATTTACTATCTCAGTTTGCCCATTAGATTGAGGATGATAATATGAGCTATGAGCTAACTGAGTACCAAGACAAGAAAATAATTCTGTCCAAAAATTTCCAGTGAAAATGGGATCTCTGTCACTTACAACAATCTTTGGGTTTCCATGTAGCTTTTGAATTGTTTCATAAATGCAGTAGAAACTATACTGGCTTTAAATGGATGTGATAATGAACAAAAGTGTGCATATTTGGTAAGTCTGTCAACTACCACCATGATGACACTCTTTCCCTCAGACTTGGGTAAACCTGTGACAAAATCCATTGAAACCTCCTCCCAACGTTGGCTTGGAATGGATAAAGGTTGTAATAGACTCGGTGTCTTAATTGTTTCAACTTTATTTTGCTGGCAAACCAAACATTCTGTTATATCTCTAATACCACTTGTTATAGATCTCACCCAGAGATAGTATAGATTTGATATGAAAATATAAGATAATGCAAATAAACCCAGAAATAATATGAAATGATTATTTATTGATATCAAAGCCTTAAGGTAGGGCAACACCATACATTGACTCCTTAAGGAAGGAGAACACTCCACAAGCCATATGCTTGTTCATACAATATTCCTTGATACTATTCCTTTACATCTCTCCATGTGGAGTCTCTAGCCTCTATATAGGCCTCATACATACAATATCATGGATCATTACCATGGCTGCCTTCATACCATCGACTAATACCATGGGCCCATTACATTAATACTAACTACTTGTGGTCCCTTACATGATATGGGTTAACCAGCTTATTTATTACTATGGCCCATCCCATTATTACATTATTACCTTAGGTACCTCCCTTGGTACCCCATATTATCCCCCTTAGGTATATAACATTCCACTTGTGTGTTTTCAATGTGTTTTACTGAAATTTGTAATTTTTTTGCCAAGTTGACATTTATGAGATTTTGCTTGCAACTCGGATTTATAGACACAATGATTTTATCCTTCTGAATCAATCCATGAACCTGTAATAAGGATATACCAGTAGGAAATAGACCCACATGTTTCTCCTTATCTTGTTTTCTGGCATGAGACCATCTGTCTAAAAGTAATTTTTCAAATTCTTCGTCGGGCAGGTTGAAACACTTCTTTTGGTTAAGTAATCCCCACCATGTGGCTGCGTCATACTCAAAATTACGCACTACAAAAATTCTCCAATTATGTGCCCATAATGAATTTTGTGTTTTTATGTATTCTTCAATAGTAGAGCCATTATCTTTTCCTGTAAAACATAGAACCGCCATGAAGAGGGTTTTGAAAAAATTCACTTACTTGGCGAAAATTTGAATTTGTCACAGTTTAGTCAATTTTGATCAGAATCCCTATTATGACCTATTTTTGGAAATGGAACAACCATTTTGTATCTACCCATGTGATAGAAATCTTGATCCAGGCACTAGAATTTCAGATCTGCGCTACAACTCTCCTGTCGTCACCAAAATTTCTGCAAAAAGAGCTGATTTTAAATCAGCGATATCTCTCTCATCCGAACTCTGATTCGACTGACTTTTTTTTTGAAATTGGGTATTTTTTCACAAAAAATCCAGATCTGCAATTATATTTTGCAGATATTACACCAGGACGTCTAGATCTACGCCGCAAACTTGCTGCCCTGAAAAATTATCTGCAACCTCACTCATTTTTAAATCAGCGATATCTCCTTCATCCAGACTCCGATTTGACTGATTTTTTTTTTAAATCGTGTATTTTTTCACATGGAATCCAAATATGAAATTATATTTTGCGTATCTTACACCAAAATATATATATCTGATCTGAAAACTCGCCGCCCCCGAAATCCTGCAAAAACAAAAAAAAATCTCCACTTTGGCCCAAGAAAGTGCTCTGATACCACTTGTTATAGCTCTGATACCACTTGTTATTCTTTTAACCTGCAAAAGATACCCAAATACAGAATATGTGAAGAAAAATACCCAGAACATAGAATAGTGAGAGTCAACAGCAAATACTTTATTATTCAGAAGTAATGTTCACTAACCTCTTCGAGGGGGCAACCTCCAATAGAGCAGAGCTCGATTCAAAAATAAGACACACGATGCTCCTCGTAGGGAGTATCTATCCTTTATATATGACTCATACATGTAATACCATGGATCAATACCATGGGTTTTATTAATACCATCTACCTAATACTAGGCTCATTTGCAACTAACTGTGGTCCCATAATAAATAGCGGGTTAACCACTTACAATTATTAATATGGGCTTTATTGACTCTTTAATATGACGTGATCCCACTAAATAAATAAGGGGGTTAGGGTGGGACCCTAACACATTCCGCCACCTGATTTAAGGCCCTCCTTAAAAAATTCCTTCTTAACCCTGTGGTAAGTTTTTAAAAATCCCGAGTGCCCTCCTAAGGGAGAAGTGTGCAATTCCATAAGAATATTTTGTTTTAGCTAGGAATTATTACAGAGGTATAAGCGATCTTTGTACCATAACGAATCATTTTGCCAGCTAAATGTATAAGACATACTGGAATCTTGTTGTAACTTTCGAATAAGTGCCCACACTTCTTCGTCATTCTTCCATTCCTCCCTTGCTTCATTTATCCAATCTGGTTGGATAGTAGAAATGGTGCACAACAATGCTTCCACATCCTCATCCTTTCTTGAGAGTGCATCTGCCACCACATTTTGCTTCCCTTTTTTGTAGATGATTTCAAAGTCATAACCAACATCTTTGTGACCCACTTTTGTTGCTCTTCAGAGGATAATCTTTGTTCTAAAAAGTATTTAAGGCTATCATGATCCGTTTTTACCTTGAAGTGTCTTCCCATTAGGTAGGGTCACCATTTCTTAAGTGATGGGAGTATTGCCAACATTTCCTTCTCATAAATAGCTTTGCTTAAAAACTTTCCCTTGATTGGACGACTTTCAAAAGCAATGGGTCTTTCATCTTGCATTAGAACAACACCAATTCCATTTCCTGAAGCATCACATTCCACAATAAAGGTTTTTGTGAAGTCCGGTGTAGCTAAGACCAGTGCTTAGCACATTGCCTCTTTAAGATGTTCAAAGGCCTTTGTTGCTTCCGGAGTCCATGAAAATGCATCTTTCTTCAATAATGTTGTTAGAGGTGCTGCTATTCTCCCATAATTCTTAACAAACTTGCGATAATACCCTGTCAACCCAAGAAATCCTTGCAGATGCTTTCTGGATGTGGGAATTTTCCATTCCTTAATGGCTTTAATTTTGCTAGGGTCTACCTTAACTCCTTCATGAGATACAATATGACCCAAATATTCCACCTCCTGGACTCCAAAGAAACATTTGGATCTTTTTGCATATAATTGTTTCTCCTTCAATAGTTGTAGCACTCTGTCAACATGTTTAACATGATCCTTCCAAGACTTGTTGTAGATTAGTATATCATTAAAAAATACTAACACAAATTTTCTAAGGAATGGTTTGAAAATTGAATTCATCAAACTTTGAAATGTTTAAGGTGCATTGGTAAGGCCAAAAGGCATGACCAAAAATTCATAATGACCCTCATGAGTTCTAAATGCTGTTTTTGGGAATGTCTTCAATCTCATTCTGATTTGATGATATCACTGAACGGAAGATCCAAGCTTGGTGAATAAATTGATCCATGCAATTCATCCAGTAATCATCAATGACAGGAATGGGAACTTATCTTAATAGTGAGCTTGTTGAGCTCCCTATAATCCGGACACTTGCGCCATGATCCATCCTTCTTGTGCACCAATACTACTGGAGCAGAGAAAGAACTTTGACTCGGTTGAATTATACCAGCCTCTAGCATTTCTGCAACCATACGTTCAATTTCACTCTTTTGGGCATAGGGATATCTGTACGGCCTGATGTTTGGAGGAAACACTTCCTGGAATCAGATGAATAGCATGATCATGATCACGAATAGGTGGGAGACCTTTGGGAGTCTAAATACCTTGGAATGATTGTCCAAGACTATTTGGAGATCTGGAGAAATAGATGATTCCAATGTGGAAACATCTAGCGAAAATAATTGTGCAATTACACCTTTTTGTTCCTTTTTTAGAAGCTTTGTCATACCATTAGAGCTGATTATCTTTCCCGGTTTCCCTGCAATACC